>CAJHQQ010003696.1:0-39475 GCA_905132885.1 Moricandia moricandioides
GTGACAGCCCTCCCCGTGGGACCCAGCTGGCGCTGCAGCGCATCGACCCTAACCCCCTCCCCTGTGATACAACCTGCCCGAAATCACCCCTAGGCCTCGGCTCACAGGTGGTTATTGGTGCACTTGGCGCTACTCGAACCCAAGACCTCACCCTTTAACAGCACTCCTACAGAGAAGCTGTCACCAATTGATCTGCAGTTCAATTGGTGACAGCTTCTCTGTAGGAGTGCTGTTAAAGGGTGAGGTCTTGGGTTCGAGTAGCGCCAAGTGCACCAATAACCCACCTGTGAGCCGAGGCCTAGGGGTGATTTCGGGCAGGTTGTATCACAGGGGAGGGGTTAGGGTCGATGCGCTGCAGCGCCAGCATGGGTCCCACGGGGAGGGCTGTCACAAAAAAGTCGACTTTTATATAACGGCCTACCCCACAACTGGGCGGGATCAGCCGGCCCTGCAGTGCACCGACCCTAACCCCTCCCCTGTGATACAACCTGCCCGAATTCACCCTACGGCCTCCGGCATCACAGGTGGGTTACTTGGTGCGCTTGGCGATTACATCGAACCCAAGACAGTTCACCCTTTAACGAACACTCCCCATTAGAGAAGCTGTCCACCAATATGATATTTAACAGCCACTTCCCCGTGGGACCCTAGCTGGCGCTGCAGGGCATCGACCTAACCCCCTCCTTGGTGGATACAACCTGCCCGAAATCACCCTAGGCCTCGGCTCACAAATAGGTTATTGGTGAGGTTCGAACCCATGACCTCACCCTTTAACAACTCTCCCACAGAGAAGCTGTCACGCAATTGATCTGCAGCTCAATTGGTGACAGGCTTCTCTGTGGGAGAGTTGTTAAAGGGTGAGGTCATGGGTTCGAACCTCACCATAACCTATTTGTGAGCCGAGGCCTAGGGTGATTTCGGGCAAGGTTGTATCACAAAGAGGGGTTAGGGTCGATGCGCTGCAGCGCCAGCTGGGTCCACGGGGAGGGCTGTTACAATAAAAGTCGACTTTTTATATAACGGCCTACCCCACAACTGGGCGGATCAGCCGGCCCTGCAGTGCACCGACCCTAACCCCTCCCTGTGATACAACCTGCCCGAATTCACCCTAAGCCTCGGCTCACAGGTGGGTTATTGGTGCGCTTGGCGTTACTCGAACCCAAGACCTCACCCTTTAACAACACTCCCACACAGATCAATTGGTGACAGCTTGTCCTGTGGGAGTGTTGTTAAAGGGTGAGGTCTTGGGTTCGAGTAACGCCAAGCGCACCAATAACCCACCTGTGAGCCGAGGCCTAGGGTGAATTCGGGCAGGTTGTATCACAGGGGAGGGGTTAGGGTCGGTGCACTGCAGGGCCGGCTGATCCGCCCAGTTGTGGGGTAGGCCGTTAAATAAAAGTCGACTTTTTTGTGACAGCCCTCCCCGTGGGACCCAGCTGGCGCTGCAGCGCATCGACCCTAACCCCTCCCCTGTGATACAACCTGCCCGAAATCACCCCTAGGCCTCGGCTCACAGGTGGGTTATTGGTGCACTTGGCGCTACTCGAACCCAAGACCTCACCCTTTAACAGCACTCCTACAGAGAAGCTGTCACCAATTGAACTGCAGATCAATTGGTGACAGCTTCTCTGTAGGAGTGCTGTTAAAGGGTGAGGTCTTGGGTTCGAGTAGCGCCAAGTGCACCAATAACCCACCTGTGAGCCGAGGCCTAGGGGTGATTTCGGGCAGGTTGTATCACAGGGGAGGGGTTAGGGTCGATGCGCTGCAGCGCCAGCTGGGTCCCACGGGGAGGGCTGTCACAACTTATAACGCCCCGACCCGCCACGGCCTAAATGGGCCACCCACGCCCGCCTCTCTCGGCCCGTGGGCCCCATCCCATCCGACGGTCGGTCGTTAATTTTCCAAGGCTCGAAATCATTGTTTACTGACCCTGCAATCACCACATGACCTTTCCCCATGCTTTTGGCCTCACTCACACGGTATCGCGAATCACTTCCCAATAGGTCACCCATCCTTTCACTACTCCAGCATAAGCACGCTTAACCCTGGAGTTCTAAACGGATGTGTGACGGAAAAGGTAAGTCAACTTTGGTGACATAGGTAGTCAAATCAATTCTCTTGAGCCTTTCCACATATCACAACTCGGGATGTTACAATTCACCCCCTCTCAAAGAACGCAACGTCCTCGTTGCGCCCCACGACAGGTCTCAAGACGCCTCTCGGGTCAGAACCAAGATGGCTAACCAGCTCTGATACCACTTATAACGCCCCGACCGCCCACGGCTAATGGGCCACCCACGCCCGCTCTCTCGGCCCGTGGGCCCCATCCCATCCGACGGTCGGTCGTTAATTTTCCAAGGCTCGAAATCATTGTTTACTGACCCTACAATCACCTCATGACCTTTCCCCGTGCTTTTGGCCTCACTCACACGGTATCGCGAATCACTTCCCAATAGGTCACTCATCCTTTCACTACTCCAGCATAAGCACGCTTAACCCTGGAGTTCTAAACGGATGTGTGACGGAAAAGGTAAGTCAACTTTGGTGACATAGGTAGTCAAATCAATTCTCTTGAGCCTTTCCACATATCACAACTCGGGATGTTACATTAACTCTATACAATCGGCTGATTCCTACGTCAACAAGGGCCAACGGTCCCGATTAGTACATAAATATGTTACATGTGCGAAAACATACATCAACTTGTACACAATTCAATTTCCATACATGAACTTTCAAAATTTGGTTTTAGCATACATTGACCTAATTTCTGGTAGTCAAACGTTAAGTTGTCGTTAACATACATTTGACCTAATTTCTCAGTCATTTACCACGTAATACGTTTTAATTTACCACATAATACAATAAAAACTTACTTAATCAACACGTGACATGTAATTTTTATTCGGTAATGTTAGATTAATAAAAATTAAGTCAACGTATGTTAAAACCAGATTTCAAAAGTTCATGTATTAAATTTAAATTTTGTATTATTTGATATATGTTTTTGCACAGTTGAAATATTTATGTGTTGATCGGGACCATTGGCCCATGTTGATGTATGAATTGACCAATTTCATATTACATGTCAACAACAACTTAACGTTTGACTAACAGAAATTAAGTGTATGTATGTTAAAACCAAATTTTGAAAGTTCATGTATGAAAATTAATTTTCTTACTAATTGATGTATGTTTTTGCACATGCAACACGTTTATGTACTGATCGGGACCGTTATCTTTTGTAAAATTTTCAATATCATGATTTTTATTTTATATATTTATTTTCAAAATTTTATATTTTGTCAAGAAAACTTTGGAAAATTACAAAACTATTTTTGAGTTTGGAACGTTAAATAAATTTTGAATTTTTTTGTGACTACATCTAATCTATTATTTTATAAATAAAATATTTAAATTTTTGGTACTATTTTAAAAACATTTTTTAATAGATTTTATTATAATTAAAGTTAAAATAAATTTAAAATTAAAATTGTATTTGAAATTAATATTTGATTTTTCTATTTCCATAGCTTAAATCTAAACTTCAATTTTATACTCTAATCCCTAAAACAATAAACCTAAACTATATACCCCAAATTATAAATCTAAACATCAAAATTAATATTTTAAGCTCACTTAAGAAGAAGAAAATGTGTCAAATAAGACTGGTTTTAAGCTTGTTGTCGCCACCTGATATGTGTCGTCGTCACGGATCTTGAGTTTGCCAGCCGTTTTCACCCATCTAGACTTGCCAACGTCATCCTTGTTGCCGCTTCTCAGATCCGTCTTCGCCAGTATATGTCTTCACTGGAGTCGCCACCATAGTCATGTCTCAAACTCGCCCATGTCTCGCCCTGTCGTCATCGATCTCGAGCTTCCCTTGTCACCACCGGTCTTGAACTAGCCCCGTCGTCATTGATGGAGCTGGAGATGGAGACGGTATAGATGAAGACATCAAGAAGATAGAGCCGAAGAAGGAGGGAGGCGGTTCACGGCAGCAGAGAGATTAGTTAGGTTTAGAGCATCTTTAACGCACAGATGCTTAAAAAGGGTTTCTTAATTTTTTCTTTTTTTTTTCAAATTAAAAAAAAAATAAAAAAAATTGAACCAATTGTGGGCCGCCACATGTTTGTGGGGCCCACAAATAGTTGAAGAACCAATATATAGTCGGCTCCTATTCTAGCTGTTTTAGCACTGGTTCTTAAATTTTTATGTGGGGCCCATTTCTTTTTTTCAATATTTTTTGACTAAGCACTCCTTTAAGCTATTGCGTTAAAGGGGCTCTTAGGACATCTCCATCCCCACTCCATAATTTACTCCAAAATGGAGTGGAAAATTGAGTGATGAACAAAAAATAAAATATCACTCTATAATAGAGTAATGCTTTTATTTTTTTACTCATTACTCCATTTCCTACTCCATTTTACTCAAAAATGGAGTAAATTATGGAGTAAGGATGGAGATGCTCTTAGGGGGAGGATTAGATTTTTAATAATATTTTATTGTTAATTAGATTTGGTTTAGATTTGTAAACCGATTTAATTTATAAAACCAATTTCTATTTGTAAATTCATTTTATTTTGTAAACCGGACTAAACCAATGAATCACTATTAATTAATGAACCAGTTTTATTGTAAAAAAATATGAAATTTATAAATATAATAAATAGATATATCATATGGTTCAGAGACAATATTATTTTGAAAAATGCTGTAACAGAGCGGACCTATTATAGCTAGCCCAGATTCAATAACATTATCAAAAGCATATAAGCATTTTTTTCGTATGCTAAGAAAAGCCATCACTTTTTTTGTAGTGAGAGGAAAACGATCTTGAAGATGAGAGGTATAGTCATTCTCACGGTATAATACCACATATATCTATCTATATAAATAAAACAGACTTGTCTATCTCCTTATTATGTCACATCATCAGAATGATGGGGGTTTTCATCACCACGTGTCCTTTCTTTTTTTTCAGTAAATCGAGTTGTGTAATACATGGGCTTTATTTCTTTGTTGGTTTAGTGGGCTATTGCTGAGACTTTTCATACATGCCTCATCTGTTTTAGGGTTTTTCTTGGGATGAAGAGAAAACTTGGCTCCGCCTCCATGTCTCTTCGACTCTTAAGTAAGTCGACCACGTCTCTGTAACGCCTTTCATTTTCGCCTTGATTTTCTTTAATCTAAGCATTAACGTCATACCTGCTTCTCCTCCAACTCTTTGTTCCCACTCTCTCACCATTAAACATCATCATTATGCTCTAAGGTAACCGCTTGAAGCTCTTAATTATAAATGTGTTTCTTCTCTACGATGAACAACCACACTTCTACGAAATCCCAAAGTTCAATCATTGTCAAGCTTCGACTTCAATGATGGTCAACTTCTTTAGACTTTTTGCGGACTTGAAGGCTGGTCGTTGTTCGAACACCGCTGAGGTTCTGGGAGGCTATAAATGTCAAGAAAGGGTGTGAAGTGATGAGTGTCGACATGATACTCCTGGATGACAAGGTAACTCCGATGAACTCTATTCTTTATTGTAATAGATTTATGGGCATATTACCACTGAATATTTACAATATGATTATTTGGTATTGTGAAACAATCAACGCTTATCTTAGGAACCGTGAATGCCAACCAACTCCCAAGCCTTTATGAATATGGCTTCTCCGCAGCTTCATTTCTTTGAATTTAAGGCAGGACTGTATAGACAGTGTGTTGAGGCAAGGCTTACACGTTTCTGAAAAGCACACAAGGTTAACAAAAGGTGGATAGTTCATGGGTGTAGATATCCTTTTGGTCGATGGGAAGGTATACTTTTACATATCGATTTCGAACTTCTCAATATGTTTTCTCTTCTTCTGTTATATATCGATTTTGAACTTCTCAATATGTTTTCTCTCCTTCTGTTACTTCACAGTAGACGATGATTCAGGCTTCCATCAACGTTAACTGGCTCAACACCTTCAAACAATTGCTCAACGAAAGAGCTCTTTATGATAATTGCTCAACGAAAGAGCTCTTTATGATCTGAGTTTGTTCGACGTTACAAGGAGCAGCCCAAACTTTCGCTTCACTGAAACACCTGTTTTTATCAGATTGATCAAACCTGTTTCCATCGAAATTACGGAAGCCAGCTCCTCTACCCCCACAGAGATCTACAAATTTAGTAATTACGACAATCTAATGGCACTTGCTAATATCAACACAGATTTACCAGGATTGTTTAAGTCGTTCTTTCTAAGAACCACTGCTATTATAAACACCTAAAACCCCAACAAACTATTATTGACCCATTTGTTTATTCCTAGATATGAAAAAAAAATCAGAACTCACAATACCTTAAGGTTTGGAAGGTAGTGGGCATGTGAGCTGATTGTTCTTTAAGTTCATAATGTGTCCAAGTTGGAAGGTTCGGACGTGAAATAAATATAAACACACAAAGTTTTATGAGTCTCACACATACAAAGTGTCCAGCTGCTTGAGTTTAGAGACTGAGAAAGGTATGTCTCCATATAACAGATTATCAGAGGAATCCCTGTACAATAGAGCATATAAATCTCATAAGTAAAAACATTAAATATATGTTTTAAAGTGAAACTTACAAATAAACAAGAGAAGCACATTTTCCAAAGTCATCTGGAATTTGACCATTTAAAATCATCTCAGCAAGTAGATATATGAAACCAAATTGGACACACTAACTTGACCAATTCCAAGGACGGTCATAGTTATAAAGAGCACAAATAAATTATCAAAAGAGGAGATTATGTTTGGAAAATTTTAACTTGATGAATTTGATACAAGGAAAATCTAAGTTGGGTCCAAGAATGAAAGCTATTTTCTGTTGGAAAAATAGGTTTGATGAAATAGCAAATAATATATATTATATATATATATATATATATATATATATATGCTCTTTATATCATATTTGATGAATAAACAAATAACTTTTATAAGAATTTATTATGAATGATGTTCCTTCTATTATTTTTTTCGTTTGTCCATTAGTCAATTTTGGTTTTGAACACTTTTATTAGCTAGATTGACGTTAGAAGTTTTTATTTGATGAGTTTTGGTTTTATAAATCAGAAGTTAAAATGGAAAATTTTGATCGAAAGGTTTTACACATAACAGTTGATTGAAATACATTCAAAATATTTCAAATCAAGTGAATTATAAAAATCTAACAACATGAATAACCACTACAAGAAAACGTGGGCATAACGACCACACATTTAGAGATTATCTGGTCGTAAATGTCCTTTTACGACTACATAACAACGAAAAGCGTTTAGTCGTTATTAGCCCGTCGTAATTCACTTTTGGTCGTAACGTAGACTTAAATATTACGACTAAATATTTTGGTCGTAACACGGATGTAAAACACGTAGTCGTACACTAGAGGTTGATTTGACGTAAAGTTACGTCCACTAAATTAGACGTAAATTGGTCGTAAATCCTGGTCGTAAAGTAGAAGTCAAATCCAACGTAAAACAGTATTTAAATGGAGGTAAAATGTACGACCACATAACCTCGAGTCTTGAACCATAGACACAACTTGGTCGTAAAATGTACGACTAGATAACTTCGGTTTGATTTATTTAGTACGACCACTTCACCTCTAGAAATAAAATAAAATTTCACCTTTTAAAATTGACAAATTTAAAATTTTTAATTTACGAAATTTAATATTTAATTAAAAATCCTTCAGTTTCAAAAATATATAAACTTAACTTAATATATCCAAAACATATATAATAAAAATATATATTCAAATTACACAAGAAAACTAATTAATTAATTATTAAGATTAATGTCTGCGAAAAACTGGGAGGTATGTTCATCGGCACCTCGCTCTGCATTTGCTCGTTCGTCTGGAGTTAGGTCGGGATAGATCGTTGAACGTCGAGGTCTCCATATTTCCGCAAGGGCTGGGTTTGTTTCCGCCATAACATCAAACATCTCCGCCATGGCCCTAATGTGGTTCCTGTTGGCCTCGTTGTCCGTCCGGAGGGTCGAAATGACTTGGTTGGCGGTTGTCAAATCGGTTCGGAGCTGCTGAGATTCTTCTTGCTGTCTTGTAGCGTATTCAGCTCTAGCCCTCGGGACATCGTTCACCGTACCGATCCCGATCATCCGTCCCCTCTTCTTCGGGATAACCTTCATTTAAAATAATTTAAATTAATTAAATGAGTTAGTATATACATAATTAACTATAAAATCGAATAATAATTAATTACCTTCTCAAAATTTTTGTCTTGTTCAACAATGGATAACTGAACGGGTTCCCCTTGTTCCACCGTCAACTGGGTCTGGACCTCCTGAATCTGCTCCTCAACATTGTTGTAGATCTTCTTTGCTCGGGGATCTACAAACGTCCCGTCAGAACGCTGATGGGTCAACTTGTAAAGTCGGGCAAGAGACGGTGGTGCTCCTTCCACCGCAGCCTACAGAACAACATAATTAAATATATTAAACTAATTAATTAATATATCAATAAACAATTTAATTATTAAAAAGCTAAAAACAAATTAAAATTTTTTTAAAAAAAAATTTAAAATTTTAGCTAGTACTTACAATTTGTAGAGCTTTCCCTGCATGAGAAGCCTGTCCAGAAGTGTGGGGCACAACAACCAAATTACCCTCAGCATCACGCGCCATTAGGTTGTTGGAGCAACGGGCCGAAGTTTTAACTGACTTCGGCATACTCCAATAAGCCGTCAAGCCATTCCAAACGTAATCGCTGATGTAGGTCGGTTTACATTTGCTGACCTCGGGATCAAACCTCCACTTATCCTTCCAATCGCCGACAATATTCTTAAGGCGTTCTTGCGCCTTCTCGTAAAACCCTTCCTTCACGGTCTCGTTGACCGCAATAGACCAGTTCCATTTTTGCTGCGAAAAATAATTAAAATAATTAAATGAAATAATTAAATATTTAAATGAAATTAAAAAGTGAAATAAATTAATTTAAGTAAGAAAGAAAATAACTTACCGCAAAACATTTGAACCAAGTCCTCCGAACGTGGTCCGGTGTAAGGGACCAGTTCGGATGAGGCTCCCGGAAGTTCGACCTTATGATGTTTGCGACGCTCCGTCCCAAGCGATTATCTGTTGGAAACCTATAAAAAAATTGAAAATTCATGATTAATGTTAGATGAAAATATATATAATTAAAATTTCATATATATGGAAAAAATCATAATTAAAATTACCAGAGCGTGTTTGGTGGTCGATCTGGATCGATGATAGGTAAACCTTCTCGGCCCGGCATTTAGAGAAGATCTTCCACTGTGTATCTAGCGTAGGGAGCATCCGGTGGCACAAGCAAATCCGGATGGACACCCGGAGGAGGAGGCGGAGCAGCTTCATGGACTGGAGGAGGGACATGATGCTGTTGCTGCTGATGTTGCTGCTGCTGCTGCTGCTGATGATGATGATGATCATGATGCTGCTGCTGCTGATGATCATGAAGCTGGTGCAGATGATGATCATGATACTACTGATGATCATCCTACTGCGGATAGTAGGGAGGCACGACGTCAAACTGATCAAGAGGCTGCTGCGGTGGCACAAACGGAGGAGGAGGCACATAAGATGGTTGAGTGCCTTGGGCCGCGGTCTCAGGGACGACAAACTCTCGGGCTGTGCCAGAGCTAGTAGCTGAGGGATCCGACGACGACGAACCGAGAAATGTTTCGCCGTAAGAAGCAGTTTGGCTTCGTCTCGCTGCGTGATTTCTTAATCTCTTTCTCCCGGCCATATCTACATATACAAATAAAAATTATGATTAGAAACAATTAATTCCAAAATAATTTTAAAAGTAATTAAATACTAATTATCTAATATAAATAATCTAATCCTGTGCTAAACCAATTCCAAACCTAATCTAATTACCACCTAAACTAACCACCTAAACTAAAAACTAAAACTAAAACCGAAAAAAAACATACCTGAAGAGAGGGAAAGTGGTGGCTAGTGAGAGAGTATGGTGAACGACGAAATGAGCTCTGGTCGACGAGTTTATATAGGGATTTACCTGTGGTCGTAATGTGGTCGTAAACTACTTCTAGATTACGACCAAAGTGAATTTACCACCAATTAGGGACCACGTGTTACGACTAATCAGCATCCACCAGTGACGACATTACGACCAATTAGATTCTATATTTATTTACGACCACTTAGAGTCTAACATTTACTTTTACTTAATGACCAATAAGAATCTACAAGGCTTTACGACCACTTCGGGACCAAACTTTTACTTCTACGTTACGACAAAAGAATGTCAAATTCAAACATTACATCTCATTTACCACCAAAAGAAAGTCATGAAAAAAAATATTCCTAAGACATGTATAAATAACTTAGGCAAAGGTTCCATAGAAATATTTCAAATCTATGGAAGCATTTGTCTAAGATATTTTTACAAATTTCTTAGGCAAAAACTAAACTATATGTTTTTTACAAAGATTTTGTGTTTTGATGTTTAAAGAAAGAGATGTTTTGTTTGTGTTTTGATGTCCAATTTCAAATAGGACTTGGTATTTATAGGGAACTTTTACGACCAAAAAGGGACCAATTTTTAAAATATATATATATATTACGACCAGCCTGGGACCACCTGTGTTTTACGACCAGGGAGGGACCAACTGTTACGACCAGCCTGGGACCACCTGTGTTTTACGACCAGGGAGGGACCAACTGTTACGACCAGCCTGGGACCACCAGTGTTTTACGACCAGAGAGGGACCAACATTTACGACCAAAAAGGGACCAATCTTTATGACCAGAGAGGGACCAATAGTTACGACCAAAAAGGGACTACAATTGTCTATACCCTATGTCCGAAACCCCAAACCCCAAACCCCAAACTTCAAACCATAAACTTCATAAGTATATCATTTTAAAACTCTAAACCTCAATATATCAGAAATTTTTTAATTAATATTAAAAAATACTAAAACTCTAAAAGTATTAATTATACAAAACTTCAAAAACATTAATACAATACAAAATACATATATATATATATATATATGTTATTACTCGTCATCATCTTCTGAACCATCATCTATTTCATCATTCTCTTCAAATTCATCTTCATTGCCTTCATCCGCTAAATCATCTGGAAGATCTTCATATCCTAGGTTCTGAGGATCAACAAGTAAAATTTCATCAACAGGTTGTTCAGGCACTGCCACTTCGTTAACGGCATCTCCTTGCAAAGGCGGTTGTTCATCGTCACTCACTACACGACCCCGAGGTGTAACTTTAATAGCGGCTAACCAGGATATTCCAGATTGTCTAATCCGCGGATATGGAATAAAACAAACTTAGTCTGCTTGAGCTGCCAAGATGTAGGGTTCAAATTTGTTGTACCTCCGTCTTGAATTGATATCCACAACTCCAAATTTGTTATACCGAATACCCCTATTAACCGTCGGATCGAACCAATCACATTTGAAGAGGACACATTTCATCTTCACTAATCCAGGGAATTCTACCTCGATGATCTCTTGCAAGATTCCGTAGAAATCTGTTTCGCCTTTTACACATACTCCATAGTTCACCGTTGCTCGACGACTTCCATACTCGTAAGTGTGAAAAGTGTAACCTCGTGTGAAATACATAGGTGATGTGGTCACCTTAGCAATTGGACCTTGTATCAATTCATGAACCCACGCACTATAGTATGGATCATCATACTTAACCTGTACATGTATAAGTGGTTTAATTCATAGTTAAAATAACATTATATATATATATATATATTAATTATATATATGTTGGTTTAGCTGTGTTTTTAACCACTGCACAAAGTGTTGATCTTTCCTTTTGTTGAGATCATTAATTGATATTCCTGGTAAAGCTTCTTCAACTTGTGCAACGAAATCGCTGTTTTAACAAAGGATAGATCATCAAATATTAATTAAATATCATATCAAACATGTAATTTTAACTTATATAATTAATTACCTTTCAAATTCTTGCATCTCCTCGCAATTAAGAAGTATATATGTGTGGGCACTGTGAGCATCTTCTGTACTTGACCACCAAACTTCTTTTAGTTTTCCACCTAGACGTCCAATCTGACAGAATATGTCAGGAACATCCTTTTCAATATAAGTCGGAATAACACCACCATCGTCATATCTACTCGGAGCCCGTTTTCGTGTACGGACTTTTGAGCCAAAGTAGTACGAAGTAAAGTGAGATGTTTCCTCATTCAAGCTCCCAGCAACTATTGAACCTTCCACCCTTGCATGATTTTTTGCTTTCCCTTTTAAATATTTCATGGATCGCTCGTTGGGATACATCCATCCGTTATGTACCGGTCCACGTAGCAATGCCTCGTGTGGGAGATGGAGAACTAGATGTTCCATGACGTCAAAAAAGGATGGCGGAAAAATTTTCTGAAGATTACACATCAAGATCGGGATATTATCATCAAGTTGACTGATGATATCTTCAGTTAATGTACGTGAGCTGAGATCCCTGAAAAAAGCTCCAATACCTGTAAATCCAATTGCATATTAATAAGATATAATACTCCGACATGCAAATCTGTTATATATTTAAATGAAAAGTTACCTGCAAGTGCTTCGTGAACATTGTTTGGAAGCAACTCCGCAAAGGCAAATGGTAGAAGTCGTTGCATAAATACATGACAGTCATGACTCTTCATCCCATAAAACTTTTGTCCCTGCTCAACACATCTAGATAGATTTGACACGTATCCATCGAAAAACTTCACATCTGATGCCACCCACTTGAACAACGCCGCCTTCGCTTCTGCTGACAATTTGAAAATAGGAACTGGAATTTTCCCATCGCTTTTAATATGCAGCTCACTCTTACAACATAACCCAGGAAAATCCAACCTCGAGTTCTTGTTATCTTTTGTCTTCCCGGGTACATTCAGTAATGTATTTATGATATTCTCAAAGAAGTTCTTCCCTATATGCATCACATCTAGATTGTGTCGCAACAGTAAATCCTTCCAGTATGGAAGTTCCCAGAATATGCTCTTTTTGTGCCAGTTATGCTGTGTACCGTAACCATCAGCCATATTTTCAGGAGTATGCCAATTACCTCCTCTTTTGACTATTTCTTGTGCACCATAGTAATCAATATCTTTCTCAATTTCCTCTCCAGATAAATAAGGAGGTGCGGTGTCCCGTACAACCACTTTTGCCTTGAATAACGTTCTGTTTCGTCGATACGGATGGCTAAGAGGGAGAAATTTCCGATTTTCATCAAACCAAGAAGTCTTCCTACCATGCTTCAGTTGAAATGCGCTAGTGCTTCCCATACAATAAGGACACGCTAGTCTCCCATGCGTAGTCCAACCTGATAGCATCCCATATGCTAGAAAGTCACTGATAGTCCACAGAAGAACGTCTCGCATTGTAAAGGTGGTTCTCGTTGAACAATCATATGTTTCCACCCCTGTTGACCACAATTCTTTCAATTCTTCTATCAGAGGTTGTAAGAAAACATCGAGGGATCGCTTTGGATGCTTAGGCCCAGGTATCAATATACTCATGAAAAGGAATTCCCTTTGCATACACATCTCTGGTGGAAGGTTGTATGGCGTCAAGATGACTGGCCAAAGTGAGTATTGCCTTCCAGACATTCCAAAAGGACTAAATCCATCTGTGCATAATCCAAGATAAACATTGCGAATGTTGCTTGCAAAATCCTTGTGCACCGAATTCAAGTGTTTCCACGCTTTTGCATCTGAGGGATGATTGATCTCGCCATCCTTCTGAGTATGTTCTGCATGCCATCTCATCGCTGCCGCAGTCTTTTCAGATTGATATAATCTCTTCAGCCTATCCGTAATAGGTAAGTACCACATCCGCTGGTACGGTACCCTAGTTCGTCCACGTCCTTGTGGTTTATATCGTGGCTTCTTACAAAATCGACACTCCAACAACTCTGCATCTTTCCTCCAGAAGATCATACAGTTGTCTATACAGACATCTATCATCTCTGAAGGTAAGCCAAGACTATGAACCAGTTTTTGAATCTCATAATAAGATTCAGCACTCACATTATCTTCAGGCAAATACTCTTTAAACAACTCCGCCCATGCATCCATACAAACTTCAGGTAAGTTATAATCAGTTTTGATATTCATCATCCTAGCTGCCAATGATAACTTAGAAAGACCATCTCTACAACCTTCATAAATTGGCTGATTAGCAGCGGCTAACATGTCATAAAATCTTTTGGCTTCCAAGTTAGGTCCTTCTACATTTTCTACTCCCACCTCTACATTTTCTACTTCTGCAGCAATTACTGGATTTGTATCACGAAATGCATTAGTAACCATTTCATGCATCCTATCATGATCTACCACCTGATCCTCCGAAGGTAAATATTGTTCTCTATTACGAATATTTTCAAACTGATTACTACTACTAGCTTCATTCATACTATCACCTTCTCCATGATGAAACCAAATGTAGTAATGTGGAGTAAATCCTCTATTAACTATATGCTTCCAAACCGTTTCACTAAGAGCGAATTTTGTATTCTTGCACTTAACACATGGACAAAACATTTTACCCGTTTCCTTCGTAAGAGACGTGTTTCCGGCCTGGTACATGAATATTTCTGCCCCGTTGAGGAACTCCGATCTCACTCTTCCCTCAGAATCTTTATGTGTATACATCCAACTTCGAAGCTCATAAATATCTCGAGACATTTTTTACTCTATCTTGTTTCGTTTATTTTTGGACAATCCTGTTTATTTTTTTTCTGTGTAACTAAAAAATGGAAGATGAGATTGTATTTATAAGCAAATTTCGAAATGGTAGGTGGGGAATATTACCCCCTATTTACAACCAAAACTATGTTACTTCGAATAAACTACCACATGCATGTAATTTGGTCGTTAATGCGAAGCTACATATTTGGTTGTAACTCCGTAGTCAACTAACTTCTACTTTACGACCACTTTTTCTTTCGGTCGTAAATTAGAGGTTAAGTTAATTCTGCTTTACGACCAACCTCTGTGGTCCCAATTTTACTTCGGTTTTACGACCAATATCTCTTTGGTTGTTAACTGGTCGTAACACAGACGGAAAATTACGACCACTATTTTGTGGTCGTAACAGTTGGTCGTTAAGCAAGCGTTTTCTTGTAGTGAACACAAGATTTAAAATGTTGTATTTAAATCTTGAATTGAATAACATAAGATTTAAAATTTATTCGTAAAATATTTTGAGTCCAAGAACTAATAACACAAGATTTTAAAATCATTTAATAGAAATATTTTGAATACAATAAACCACTAACACTAGATTTGAAAACAGAAATTAAAATAATTCTTTAAATAACACTAGATTATAAAACCTAAAGAATTAAATTTAAATCCTCTATCCAATAACACCCCCTTAGCCATTTAGCAAATATTTATCTTTACATAGCCAATACCAAAATATAAGAACATAATATCTGACTGTTGTAGTACTTCTAAAGAAACCAAAAGTAATACCAAATTTACAAAATAATTTTATGTTAAAGAGTAAATATTTTTTTTGGTCAATTCATCTTTCTATAGATTGATAGATTACTCTCCAACAAGGAAAACAATGTTTATAATAGGAAATAACAAAGTTAAACCAGTACAAAGAAAATGTGTTAAAGTAATAGAGAGATAAACAAGAAATTAATAGATAGAAGCCATTACACTTAAACAACCAAAGACATGGAAAAGTCCTATAAACTCGATATCAATAAACTAAGAAGTGAGATGAAGCTACACCAAACAAAGGGCACACACAAAGCTCCAAAGATTGAAGTTGATACCACAACTGTGAAATGAGTAACAATCAGGATAACTACTAGGGATTCAGCTTCATTAGTAGGAACTAGGCGTGGGCAATCGGGGTCCCAATCGGATTTCGGTTCGGGTTCATTTGGGTTTCGGGTTTTCGGGTTCATGAGTTTCAGCCTCATTCGGATATTATAAAAGATCGGGTCGGGTTCGGTTCGGGTTTAGTCAGGTTCAGTTCGGGTTTAGTTACATGTCCAAGATCCGGTTGAACCCAAAATAGTTTCGGTTTTGGATACTAATCGGGTTATTGGTTCTAAAATTACTAATTTCTACTTGATTAAATTTACTATATCTTCAATTATTTCAATAAATTTGTGTATTAAGCTTATTCAAACCATATTATTATTATTCAAAATATTTTTTTGAAACTCGTCCATCAACTTACAA
Source organism: Moricandia moricandioides (assembly GCA_905132885.1). Taxonomy (NCBI): domain Eukaryota; kingdom Viridiplantae; phylum Streptophyta; class Magnoliopsida; order Brassicales; family Brassicaceae; genus Moricandia; species Moricandia moricandioides. The sequence goes on from CAJHQQ010003696.1 coordinate 16,248, forward strand.
AACTTGTCATCAAACTATACGTGAAAACATTAAACATATCATGATTCATGACAAACCAAAACTTTGTAAGAAAGAAAATCACACATAATGAAACATAAAAAATTAAAGTTCACAACTAATAATTATATAAATTCCTAAGAATACTATTTAAATTTTAAAAACAACAACATTGTTTAAACTTCTAAACAAATGTATTTATAACTAAACTTCAAATGCAATGTCAAGCATAAAACATTAATATTAACCAATAAAATATATATTAGACTAAGTATTTTAGTTAATTATTTATGTAATAATTAATTTATTGTAGGTATTTAATAATATCTTATTATGTTTTGGATACATCTTAGAAATTCATATTGGGTATAGTACAAGTTTGTTTTGGAATTTTGAACTTTCGGGTTCTTTTGGATATCCATTTAAATTCGGGTTCGGTTCGGGTAAAACCCATAACCCGAAATACCGCAAAACAAGATCCATTCGGTACTTATGTCGGGTTCGGATTGGTTCGGATACATTTTAATCGGGTCGGATTCGATTCGGATTTTCGGGTTTGGTTTATTTGCCCAGCCCTAGTAGGAACGACACAGCCCCAAGCTACCGGAAAGTTTGACCATGCAAACACTAAACCAGTTGATATCATCCTCCATAAAGTTCCTGCCATAAAGCTACACGAAACAAATGAAATACAACTATTTACTATCAAGGTGAAGATAGCAATATGGAAAGGGATTGTACCGTTAACGAGGGAAACTTTACAAGTGCTTATACACAATAACCCATGACATAAAGAGCCGGAAACTCCAAAAACGTTTTGTCACTCTTCTCACAACAAAGTAGTCTTTACTACGCTAAGAGAGACAAAGATGCTAAGTGAGGGAAAGTTAAAGATAACGTCCGAAAGAAATGGAACAAGAGAGAGATACATGCACTCCGAAAGAAATGGAACAAGAGAGAGATACATGCATCAGTCGAATAGTTGAGAATACAAAATTTTGAAAGACAAATATTCTTAAAAATCACACAATTGACAAACATCTCGCGCGTAGCGCGGGCACATCACTAGTATAGAATATAAATTGTCATAACATTGTTTGTTATACATATTGAGCATAAAATTGAATGTGAAACAGTAGGTGATGTAACTAATGTTGCCGTTTATTTCGAGCGAGAATGAATTCGTTGTCAACAATCTGGAGATCCTCAAATCTGTTTATTACGATTTTGACATTTTAATCAATTCTAGATGCTTTTCTGTATTTTGTAGTTATACGCTGAAATTACAAATAACTCTCATTAATATGTAGTATTAGATTTACCTCCCATTTTAGTTATTCTTACTGGTTTCGACAAATACAATAAGGTGTTGTGGAAATATGATTTGCCTAAAAGTTGATAAGATAAGGTCAATGTATGTTATATACTTATTATTTAAATATGTAAGAAAAAAACATATTATTTAATGTATTTAACTAACGATTTTAAACTCATGCATGTTCTTTTCGTAATTGAATCAGACGAACAATCATCAGACTTTGAGTGATAGTGGTGCTGGAAACTAAACTATCACTGATTTTATTTTGAATTTCTCTTTATTTAAGTATGATCAAACAATTAATTTAATCTTTGTTAATGTCGATATAATGTGATCATATTACTACTATATTTCTTTTTCGACCAAGTTATATGACCATTTTAATACTACATATAAACATACATGAATGGTTACATACACATATTAGATATGTTAAGATAAGAGAATACAATTGATCACAAGGAATCATAAAAATGTAACTATCAATCTAATCCCCTTTATATTAAAAGACAAGCAGTTGGCTTTAATGCATACACACTATTGAGATGGTTATAATCTAATCCCCGAAACCTTAGACTTTTAATTCATTCTCCTATAATGGCTGCTATAACTTTTTTGTCTTATTTGAAACCATTCAAGTCAATGTGGAAAATTAGGGTGAAGATCATACGTTTGTGGAAGCAGTATTCTTCTGCTGCTAGCCTAACGATCGAGATAGTTCTAATCGACTCTAACGTAGGCATCCTTAACTCTTCATGTTACTAAATTATATAAAATTTTCTATGCTTTAGATTCCATTGTCTAAATTTTGATAATTTTTGAATTATTTTGTAGGGTGTTAAGATTAACGCGTAATCCATTAAATATTTTTTTATTATTTTGTTTACAAATTATTTTGTGTATTTTCTCAATATCCATTAAGAAGTCCAACTGTTTAAATTTGTAAATTATACTAAATTTATGGAATTAAAAATAATATAATAACAATTACTAATAAAAAAATTACATAAGAATACTATTAATAAAATTTATATTATTAAACATTTGAAAACTAATTTCTATCAATATTAATTTACAAATTTTTATATTATGTCTAATGTACAAACAACACAAATAATATTATATCATCTTATATAAATTAGTATTTTGATATTATATATTATTATGTTATATATTATATAATTTATGAATTAGTTTATTTGAGATTTTGTATGTACATTCTTATATAACCCTCTATTAACTATGAAAATTTTATCTGGATCCAAAAAAACTCAACCGAAACCGACCTGAAAATATTGGTTTGGTTCGGGTCTCAGTCCATAGCAAAGTATCTATTGGGTAGTTTTTAGACCCGTAGGTCTTGGTTTGAGTCTGAATCTTAAGATCGTGTCTTATCGGGTACTCAAACTAACCAATATGTTATATATGTAATACCAAAACATATATGAAATACCCAAAAGTACTTAATATATATATATATATATATATATATATATATATATATATATATATATATATATATATATTAAGTACTTTTGGGTATTTCATATATGTTTTGGTATTACATATATTTTTTTAAGCTTCATGTTCGCGTTTTAACTTAAAGTTTCGACTTTCAGATAAAATATCAAATTTTTATAATATATATCAGATATTCGGATAAGTTTATGGGAATTGTTTGGTTCATCGACTTAGATTCCAGGTAAAATTTAATATATTTTATGTTTAAACACAAAAATAATCTATCAAGGTATCAAATTATTAGTAGTAGATATTAATATGATTATGGAGAGAGTAATATTGCTTTAATTGCCGATGTTGTATCATGTATTAATATGGCTTTATTAATAATAATGTTATATAGTTAGAGAAAATAAGGCTATGATAAAAAAATAATAATGAGTAGGTGCAACAACCTTTTATAAGTAGATTTTTAAGATGATTCTCTTTTAATAATATAGATAATACATTATCTAGATTTTCTTTTGATTTTGCATGGGTTTAGAAATTATAATATGAAACCACTGGTTGACTTCAGGACTGTCTAAATTTAAATAACATGAGACCAAATAAATAATAATATTTTTTGGCTTATCACCGAAAAAATAAAAAACTTCAAGTATTTTAACCGAACAAACCAAAATAATTATGGATTTAGAATGGTTATTTTATTTTAGGAGATTAAAAACCAAAGAAAAAAACCTAAAACGAACCAATGCCCGTATTAAACAGAGCTAATGTCTTTTTTATCTTAAAAATAACTTAATCTCGTGTAAGGCGCAAATTATTTCCTAGTAATCATATCAATGCTCGCACATATGTGCACGTCCACCTAGTTTCCATAAAAATAGGAGTCATTAAAAATAATAGAAACTATCTTGTTACTATGATATTCCCTTTTAAATTTCTAAAGTAAAAAATATGTAATTTAGTGCTTAACAAAACCGTAAAGAGCTAAAATAACCGAGAGGAACGGGCCTTGTGGTTGGGTGGTAGTGGACAGGCTTGAACGTTAACATGTTTCAGATTCGATCCTCCTGTTGGACAAAACTAAGTCTCATTGTTCTGTTCACCTAACTCGACTATGGGTCCAGGCTTTAGGATCCATTTGAATGACCTCGAGAAGGAGTCCATCTGCAGGCTTCCGACTCCCCTGGATTTAACTAGGTTAAAAAAATTTCAGTCAAGAAAAAAACTAGAGGGAACAATTAGGGTTTTGAGCACCTATGGAGCAACAAGAAACGAAGACCGAAAATATCAAGAACAAAAGAAGAAAAAATCAATCTATATCGTCCATTCCTCTCGACCTCACCTCTCAGATACTCTCAAAGCTTCATGCATAATCTGTCTTGAGGTTTCGTTGTGTTTCAAAGCTTTCTTCATCAATCAAAACCGATCCATATTTCATCAGCTCAATCAAAATACGTCCTAGGCTTATGATGTTCTTCAGAAAAGGAGCCAAACTGTTTGTTTTCTCCTTCTCACAACACAACCAGAAACCAAACAAGAATGAGGATTTTTCTCATTCTTCTTCTCAGCCTATTGATAGTTACCACATAATCTATCCCGAAAGGTGTTGCTGAAAGTCTGAATAATTCTCTTGATTGATTCAACGTATGTACAAGAGTTTATATAGCCTACTCTACTAGACGTTTGTTTGACATCCCTATATTACAAGAGAGTATCTCTACTATATACCAAAACAGAATAATAATATTTGACATATTCCTTCACCCTCCCTCAGTTTCGTCGGCGGCGCTTCAAACGGTTAAACTGGATCGTAAAGACTTGAACATGGATGATGGTAGTCCCTTGGTGAAGATGTTTGAATACTGGTAAGCAGCTGGGATGTGCAGCACCTTAGCTTGTCCAAGCGAGAATTTTTCTCTGACGAAATGGATGTCGAGTTCCACATGTTTAGTTCGCTGGTGCTTGACTAGGTTTGAGGCGAGGTATACAGAGCTCACGTTGTCGCAGAAGATGAGTGTTGCTTTCGGGATAGGAATGTGGAGCTCTAGTAATAGGTTACAGATCCAGCATGTCTCATCAATAGTATTGGCGACCCCTCTATACTCGGCTTCAGCGCTGGATCTTGAGACAGTTTGTTGCCTTTTGGAAGACCAAGATATCAAGTTATCGCCAAGGTACGCGCAATAGCCAGTGGTGGAGCGTCCCGTTTCGGGGCACCCGGCCCAGTCCGCATCGGAATAAGCTGTGAGTGTGTCGATGTTGGATTTGTATATTCCGTAAGATTTTTTACCTTGTATGTAGCGTATCACTCTTTTTAACCCATTGTAGTGCTCGACTCTGGGATCATGCATAAATAAACAAACTTGTTGCACTGCATATGTGATATCTGGTCTTGTAAATGTGAGATATTGTAGTGCACCAACCAAACGCCTGTATTGTTTTGGATCTTTGACTCGTTCGCCACCTTCAACTGATAATTTTGAGTTTACGTCTACTGGTGTACTAACCGGCTTGCATTCTGTCATATTGGCTCGTTCTATGATCTCTGTTGCATATTGTTGTTGTGATAACCTTATCCCACGAGCATTGTAATCTACTCTTATGCCCAAGAAATAGCGTAGTGGTCTTTCATCAGACATAGGAAACTCGCTTTGTAGAGTCGTGGTGATATGTTTGAGGAGAGACTTGCTTGAACCTGTTAAGATAATATCATCTACATAAAGTAGAAGGTAAGCAATTTCATATCCTCTTTATAGACAAGCAGAGACGCATCTGATTTTGTTGTAACAAAGCCTAGTCGCTGTATGAACTGACTGAAGCGAGCATTCCAAGCCCTGGGAGCTTGCTTGAGACCATATAAAGCCTTATTTAGCTTACAGGCGTAGTGAGGATGAATTTTATCAACAAAGCCTGGTGGATGATGCATATAAATGGTCTCAGAGATGGTGCCATGGAGGAATGCATTTTTGACATCTAGTTGCTTGATCATCCTCTACTCAAAGCAACATTCAAGACTGTACGTATGGATGCAGGTTTGACGACAGGTAAGAAAGTCTCTCCATAATCAACTGCGGCTTCCTGCGTCTTTCCATTAGCTACTAGACACGCCTTGTGACGTCGCACTTTTCCATCTGCATTCAATTTGTACTTATACAACCACAAAGAGTTAATTATGTTAGCACTGTGAGGCCTAGGTACTAGTCTCCAAGTCCTGTTTTTAATTTGAGCATCATACTCATCAACCATGGCTGGATTCCAGTTTGGATCAGCTAAAGCATTTTGGTGGTTTGTTGGGATTCTAGACACAGAAGACGCCACTAGTGAGAATATTTTCTTTGGTATCACTATACCTAACTGTCCTAGAGTGATCATTCTAGGAACAATCGGCTGAGTAGTTAGGGGTGATGTCGTAGCATTGGTACTCGAAGGAATAGAGGTTGTGTTATCAAGTACCTGATTTGGAGTATTGTTTTGAATATGGGAGACTGGCTTTCAAAGGCGTCCAAAAATGTGAAACTATTTTTATCAGATGATTGTTTTTGAGCAGCAGGAAAAGTGTTCTCGTCGGATATGACATGTCTGGAGATGAAAATGCGATTCGTTTTGAGATTGAGACACTGATATCCTCTATGATGGAGAGGATAGCCAATATAGAGACAATGCATAGATCTTGGTGAAAGTTTGTGAGCATGAGAATGATTTATGTTTGGAAAACATAGACAACCGAATACAGAGAGATGCCCATAGGTTGGAGCACGGCCATGAATGAGAAAATGAGGAGTTTGATTGTCTCTTGATGTAGAGGGTAAGATGTTTAGTACATGAGTTGCAGCATGAAGACCCTCAACCAGTAAGAGGGCGCCATTTGAGCTTGAAAAAGTAGCGACCCAATGGCCTTGTTTACGGTTCTGATCATGCGTTCAGACTTGCCATTTTGTTGAGAGGTGTGAGGGCATGAGAATCTGAAGGTGATCCCATGTTTGTCAAAATGATCTGAGAATTGTGTGTTGTTGTATTCTCCTCCATTATCACATTGATGTTATGAACTAATTGATGTGGATGCAATAACCATGGGATTAGACTAGACTGGATTCGACCATAGATAAGATTGGTCCGACCAGAAAGAAATCTCACCCGACCAAAAGGAATATACCATCGGCCATTGTGGATAAGGATCGACCAAGACTTTTCCTTTTACTTGTTGGATCATGTTTACCTTTTCTATGTCTATCTAGGAATGTTATCTTTCCATTTATCTAATGACGGTCTATTGTAACTCCCTATATATAAAGGGCACCTTCGATTGATATGAATAATACAGACAAGTTCCTCCATTCTTTTCTTAACACGTTATCAGCACGATACGTCTCTCATAAACCCTAAGCTAATACTCAGCCGCCTAAAAACCCTAATCCTAAAAAACACCATCGATTCAATCTCATCACATAAAGCTTTCTACATCAAAAGTGGTTTGATTTCTCTCTCTCTCTCTCTAAATCGGAGAAACCCTATCATCTGATACACACCCAGCCGGCACACAGCCGATAGAGGTTACCCGCATACGACACAGACCCGCGTATGAACCATCCGCGATAAGCACTTACCCGCAACCACACACACCCGCGATAGAGGTTACCCGCACCCGTGTACGTCCCAGACCTGATCCGCGAACAACAAACAAGCACCCGAACCAGAACCAGCACCCAATAAGCACCAATCCACCAGCCGATACACAACCAGCACGATCCAGCACCCGATACTCAACCAATTGACCACCCGATAAGGCTCAGGGACACACGACCAGTTCGTGCACGACCCGCGACCAGCTTAACTCACTCGGGGGTCCATTCACTACAAGAAAACTAAGCTTTTACTAGGAAAATTTACTAGGAAAATATTTCCTCGTAAACTTACTACGATTTTACTTCGGTTTTACGAGGAAACCTGTTTTCCTCGTAAAGTGCTCGTAATCCTACGAGAAAAAGGTTTCCTCGTAAAATCGAAGTAACCTTATGTGGCTTTTACGAGGAAAACGTCATTTTCCTCGTAAACTCATAGTAACACTTATCCTCGTAAAAGCCTAGTAACACTTTACTACGAAATTAGGAGGAAAGGTTTTGTTACTACGAAATTAAGAGGAAATGGATAGAAAATATTGAATTTAAATCAAAAACGTATTTTGTACTTACTTTTCCTAGCAATTTCCTAGTAAATTCTCAGATTCAAAAATTCCTATAAATACCACCATATGTGATTCATTTGAAACACACTAAAAAAAATCAGCTATAAGCTTAATCAAACACAAAAAAAATGTCCGGTCCGGGAAATATTTTCGAGTTGCGGAAGTGGATGTATTCACACGGAGATAATAACGAAAGGGTGACGAAAGAATTTCTCGAAGGGTTGGAGACGTTTATGCATCAAGAAGATTCGACACCACTCACGCAGGAAAGTGGTAAGATGTTCTGTCCTTGTCGGAAATGTTGCAATACCAAATTAGGCCCTCGTGAAAATGTTTGGAAGCATTTAATAAATAGAGGTTTCATGCCATATTATTATATTTGGTATCAACATGGAGAAGATGCTAGTTGTAGGAATGAAGGTAGCAGTAGTAATAGCAATTTTCAGATTGAACCGGTTGAGCATTTGCGTAATGAAGGTAGCAGTAGTAATAGTTATCATCACCAAGAGGAACAAATGGTAGATTGTGATAGGGTTCATGATATGGTTGGTGATGCCTTTGTAACTCATGATGATGATGAAGTTGAAGAACCTAACTTAGATGCAAAAAACTTTTATGAAATGTTAGATGCTGCGAATGAGCCAATTTACAGTGGTTGTAGAGAAGGTCTGTCTAAATTGTCGTTGGCTGCTAGAATGATGAGTATTAAAACCGATCACAATCTACCTGAAAATTGTATGGATGCATGGGCAGACTTGTTTAAAGAGTATTTGCCAGAAGACAATGTGTCTGCTGAATCTTATTATCAGATTCAGAAATTGGTATATAGTCTTGGGTTGCCCTCGGAGATGATAGACGTTTGCATCAACAACTGCATGATTTACTGGGGAGATGATGAGAAGTTAGAAGAATGTCGATTTTGTAAGAAGCCACGATTCAAACCGCAAGGTCGAGGGCGAAATAGGGTACCGTACCAAAGGATGTGGTACCTACCAATCACAGACAGATTGAAAAGATTGTACCAATCTGAGGAGACAGCTGGAGGGATGAGATGGCACGCCGAGCATACTCAGACGGATGGAGAGATGACTCATCCATCAGATGCAAGAGCATGGAAACATTTTAACAATGTACATCCACATTTCGCTAGCAATAGCCGGAATGTGTATCTTGGATTATGCACTGATGGATTTAGTCCATTTGGAATGTCTGGGAGACAATATTCATTGTGGCCGGTCTTTCTTACACCGTATAACTTGCCACCGGAGATGTGCATGCGACGAGAGTTTCTATTCATGACCATATTAATACCTGGTCCAAAACATCCAAAAAGATCTCTCGACGTTTTTCTACAACCACTGATAAAAGAGTTGAAAGATTTGTGGTCAACAGGGGTGAGGACATATGATTGTTCAACGAAAACAAACTTTACGATGCGAGCGATGCTTTTGTGGACCATAAGTGACTTTCCTGCATATGGTATGTTGTCTGGGTGGACTACACATGGGAGATTAGCTTGTCCATATTGTAATGGAATGACAGATGCATTTCAGTTGAAGCATGGTAGGAAGACTAGTTGGTTCGATTGTCACCGTCGATTTCTTCCGGTTCACCACCCATACCGAAGAAACAAGAAATTCTTCAGGCACAAAAGGGTTGTCAGGGACACTCCTCCTCCATATTTAACTGGAGAACAAATCGAAGCGCAAATCGATTACTACGGTGCTCTAGAAACAGCTCCTCGTGGTGGGAATTGGCATGTTCCCAGTAATATGCCTGATTATTATGGTGTTCAGCACAATTGGCACAAAAAGAGTATATTTTGGGAATTGCCATATTGGAAAGATCTTATTTTTCGTCACAACCTCGATGTGATGCATATAGAAAAGAACTTTTTTGAGAACATCATGAACACTATATTGAATGTTCCAGGGAAGACGAAAGACAACGTAAAATCAAGGTTGGACTTACCCGATATCTGCTCAAGGAGTGAGCTACATATAAAAAGCAATGGGCAAGTTCCAGTTCCAATTTTCAGACTGTCATCAGAAAAAAGTCTGCGTTGTTCAACTGGGTGGCTTCAGAAGTGAAGTTCCCCGATGGGTATGTTTCAAATCTCTCAAGATGTGTTGAGAAAGGGCAAAAGTTCTCCGGGATGAAGAGCCATGATTGTCATGTCTTTATGCAGCGACTACTTCCCTTTGCGTTTGCGGAGCTACTACCGGCAAAAGTACATGAAGCACTTTCAGGTAATTAATTAATTAATATAATACGATGACATGATTAATTTATTTCTATATATATATATACACTAATATGGATAATTTTTGTTTTCGTATATATAAGGAATTGGAGCATTTTTTAGGGATCTGAGCACCCGCACTCTTAAAGTGGAAGTTGTCCAACAACTTCATGAAAACATCCCCGTCTTAATCTGCAACTTGGAGAAAATATTCCCGCCAACTTTTTTCGACGTCATGGAACACCTAGTTGTCCACCTCCCGTATGAAGCATTACTTCGTGGACCCGTGCATTATGGATGGATGTATCAGTATGAAAGGGCCATGAAAACTTTGAAAGGAAAAGCCAAAAACCTAGCAAGAGTTGAAGGTTCTATTGTGGCGGGAAGTTTGACGGAAGAAACATCACATTTCACTTCGTACTACTTTGCACCGAAAGTACGTACAAGGAAACGAGCTCCAAGAAGATATGATGATGGTGGTGTCGTGCCGACATATAAGGAAGACGATGTTCCAGACATCTTTTGTCAAATTGGGCGATTGAGTGGGAAATTGAAAGAAGTTTGGTGGTCGAGTGATGAAGACGTCCATAGTGCACACCTTTATATTCTTCTTAATTGCGAGCATCCATTGATCGCTTATTTTGAAAGGTAAATATATAAACATATACACACTTAATTATATATATATACTAGTGGTGTGTCCGCGCTTCGCGCGGATTGTTTGATATTTGTGCTATTTACATGTGTATTTCGTTTTACTGATATTGTGTTTCTTATGAAATGTGTTGTTGTATTTGATAATGGTATGGATAAAAAAGTATGATATTACTATGATCAAATTCTACATGTAAGGAATCATAACTATTTTGGTGGATATGTGTGTTGGTTCATAGTTGAATTATTGTGTTTATTAATGTATTGTACAATCCACCAAAAGGTAAATCACAAAAAGAATCTTGAGACTTGCAAACTTAGTCAGTAACACACATACCGAAACAAAAAAAACTTATTTCAACTAACACTAAAAGGCTTAGAAAATAATGCAAGACATACTTTTTACGGTCTTTTATCTTGGTGAGTCCCAAATATAATCTTTATTAATAGACAAAAGTGGATCCCATAACTTCATTATGGTGAAACAATCAAGTTCAATCCTCAGTAAGGAGTTATAATAAACAAACTCCTCAAAATGCTTGTATTTGTCTTGCTCCGTTTTCTGTTAACGATATTTTGATAAGTTTGATTGTGCCTGTAATATTAATAACATCCTGAGAAAATGAAAAAAAAAAGAGAACAACCTCTGAGTTAGGTTTGCAGAAACAGCCATATACTTTAGAGTTTAATGTATATTGTAATAGTCTTACAAAAGCAGAGCCAAAAATGGGGCTTCACTCAAGCCCTAGTCAAAACTATTTCTGCTCGCTGATCTCTAGCTAAGCGTAAACCTCAAGTTACTTGAATGAGTGTTATAGAGCTACATGTATCTTCTTTCACAAGTTTCTTATGCTTTATAATTTTTGTTGACAAAGCATGTCGCACGCTAACCATTGATTATTCTTATTGCTTTGTTCAGGTTACTGGAAGAGCGCATTTAAAGTTTGCATAATTAACTGGCTAATGTGTCCATCTTCAATCTGCATAGCCACCTCTTCACACTCCTCCTTCAATGTTATGTGTAAGAATTAGTGTTATGTGTAACTACTTAAATTATCAACTTGCAAACAGAGTATAATTAAGTAATGGCAAGAACATAAGAAAATACATTAGAAAGGAGATGCAATTTTCTATGTCACTAAGACATGAAAAGATGTTTTGTAGATTCAGTTTTGACTAAACCGGGAACAACTCCTACGAACTGAGGCAAGAAGAACATAGGAGCTACAAAAAAAGTTCAAAAGACTTTCCTAGCAGTTCATTTTTTTAAAAAAATAAAGAAGTAATTTCTTACCTTTGTTGAACAGGAGGAATGCCTTCTTTCTCCTCTACACGTTCCTTGATGCGATCAATAATGTCGAATTTATGCCGGTGGCCACCACAATTTTTGGCTCAGACCTGTAGCTTTTGTATTGATTATGGCATGCAAGAGCTAAGGCGTTGCAAAGAGGGGTACTCTGGTTCATGTTGTCTTTAGAATGAACCATCTTCATGTCATCTTCTAAGCGATTCTTCCAGCTCAAGAGCTGAGATTCATCCTAAGGTGGTCTGATTTTGATGTTGTAAGGAAAGAGAGCGAGACGTCTTCTCCTACTTCTTGGAAATCGTCTTCAGGTACTAATACCCTTGAGCCAAGAATCAAGACAAGAGATCTTGTTCAATAGAATCTGGAACAACTTGTAGAATCTTTCTCACTCAAGAAGCTTCTCAACGTCCCTGAGGTATATGATTAAAGGATTTGTTTTTGATACAAAGACCACAACCTGCAGAGAAAGACAACAACTATGGAAATTCCATTGAACATACTTGTGGAAAAGTTTGTTTCTTACCTTGTAACGTAATTGCATGAAAGTTCCTCATTGAAGAATAGATTTGTGCTGCGTTTGCTAGAAGCTAGAATCCATAACAAAGGCGCATGTGAAGCAAACAGACATAAGAACGTGGAGTTGAACAAAATGTATTTTAAAAATATAATAAAGTTCTATTTCTAAATCTGTAACAGAACTCGGAGTAGCAGAAGCATTTCTCTTGTGTCTTGGAGGAAGACCTGAGCTATCATAACAATTGATGCCACGTCGAAACCGCTTAACGTCTCGATAAGCATATCCTGTTTGGCAGAGGTAAATATTAAGATTGAAAAATAAGAATTCCGTATAAAGCATTAATAGGAGATTGTGGTGATTACCTTCTCATCAAAGAGGAGCATGTCCACACCCATTAGCTCGCAGCCTTTCTTCACATTCATCACCTCCTAGAATCTTAGCAGACAGTGGACCTAGGTTGTGGTTGTATAGCTGCCAGTTTTCAAATCGGCAAGCAGGATGCAGGAATTCGCCATTGTTGGAGTAAGTGATTAACATGGATGAATCTTCTAGGAGTGGTTGACGTTGTGATGTTCATGGCCTGAAGGTTGGAAGATTTATACTCGGAGCTTAAGTCGGTTACTTTGGTAGACGACGAGGTCGATTGAATGCTTCTGAGAGAGAAGAGACGTTAACCAAATTAAAGCTAGGATTAAAGTTCGTGTTAACGCAGGTTGGAGACGTTATGGTCACTTGTTCGACGTCTGCGTTAATTGGAGAAAACGGCAGCAGAAACACAAAGCTCAAAGAGGAGAAAATGATGGAACCCTAAGCCTTATTGGGCTTTAACTAAATGATATGTGAAATCCCAAACCCAAGTTAAGTATAATGATGGAAAAAGGCCCATCGAAGATTCGAAGGTTAAGTCACAAAAACTGGAAATTTTTGACGTGCCACGTGGCGCAATTCGCCCCCTCTTCTCATGATGATGTGGATAGCCTAAAAAGGGAGAAAAGTCTCCTTTATTATATAAGATATATATCAATATTAAATATAATACATAACATATATGATTTTACAGTCAATTTGAGACTCAAGTCGAGGAAGCAATACCTGGTATATCGACAACTGAGTTAGACAAAATGAAAGATCAACACTTTATCAAGTGGTTGAGGAAACAAGTATTTATTTATTACTTAAATTAATTGTATGCATACATTAGCAAAGTAAGTTTAATGTCTAATTATTTAACTTTTTTGCTGCAGGTTGATTATGACGATCCTGAGTATCCCGCATGGTTTCGCGAATTACTTCAAGGTCCAGTTGCAAAGGTCACTACATCGTCGATGTATTTCACCCGAGGCTATACTTTTCATACCTATGACTATGGTAGACACCGGGCGACAAGTGGTACGACCCCGTCGTAAACAGAGGTGTTCGGATTAACAAGAACGGTGTAGTTGATGTCAACGGTGGACGAAGGTAAATTTTTTTTTTTTTAATATCCAGGTTTTCAGTTTTAATTAAATTTTTCATAATGATCTTTATTTACGTAGGTACAACAAGTTCGAGCCTTTCATATTAGCTTCCCAAGCAGATCAAGTTTGCTTCATTCCATACCCTCGGATTACTACCTCGGGAATAAACTGGTTAGCTGTTATCAAAGTTACACCTCGAGGACGAATAATCGCTGGAGATGAACCACCATTACAAGAAGAAAACACCAATGAGATCGAGGTAGCTGAAGCAGAAATTGATGAGTTCTTACTCATTGATCCGCATAATCGTGAATACGAAGATGTTCCTGATCACTCAACGGACGAAGGTGTAGACGACGAGTTTTTAGAAAATGATGATGTTTCAACAGATGACGACAATGTATCCGAATGAATTATGTATGTTTATAAGTTTTTTTAATCACAAAAATGAATTTCGATTATATATGTTTTAAGTTTGTTTAATCACAAAATAAATTTGCATTTGGGGTTTAGGGTTTATGTGTAGAAGAGGTTAGGAGTTTGGTGGTAGAAGAGGTTATAAGTTTAGGAAGTTGTGGTTTGGGGTTTGGGGTTTGGAGTTTAGGGATTTATAAACCCTTTCCTCGTAAAACCCTAGTAAAAGAAAACACGGGCTTATCTATTTCCTCGTAAAGCCCTAGTAAGGTTTACTAGGGCTTTACGAGGAAAAGTACACGGGCATAGCAAGTTCCTCGTAAGTGCTTTTCCTCGTAAAGCCCTAGTAAAAGGCTTACGAGGACCTTACGAGGAAATAAAAACACGGGCATATCTATTTCCTCGTAAGGCCCTAGTAAAATTACTAGGGCTTTACGAGGAAACCAAATTCCTTATATATACTCGAGCAATCCAGTTTCTCATTTTCTAGTAACCTTCTCTCTAAATCCTCTAAAGGTACTCTCTAATTCGTAGTTAGGTGATTAGATTAGGGAATTTAGATTAGGTGGTTAGTTTAGGGAATTTAGATTAGGTGGTTAGTTTAGGGAATTTAGATTATGTTCGTTTACTTTTTATTTAGTGTTTTTTTAAATTATACGGTGAATTAATGTTTCGATTTTTTTTTTAAATATAGATGCCTAGACAGAGCAAGCTTGCTAAGGCTGCCGGTAGGAGGACGTCGTCTCTCGAGGGGAGTCACTACGGAGACATGTTTGGGCGTCAGGATGCTCCGGGTTCATCTTCGTCAGCTCCCGGTTCATCTTCGATTCCCGAGACTCAGGGAGCTTCTACGGCGTCCCGGGAACCACATCCTCCTCCTCCACCGGTCAGGGTTCATCCCGATTTGGATGTGCCGCTGAACGCACCCTTTGCGGTGTACACGGTGGAGGATATTTTGGCCCTTCCAGGCAGAGAAGTACTCGCAGAGCTAGACCCTATCCGACGGGACGGCCGAAACGTATTCTGGTATGTTTTAATTTTAAAAAAGTTTTTTTAATTTATTTTTTAATTAACAAAATATTTAGAAATTAATCTAATTAATGATTTATTTTGTGTCTTCCCAGGTTTGGTGTTGACAATTGTGTCGGATCTAGCGTCTCGGACTGCATTAAGGGATACTTTCCCGATCCAGCTCCAAACTGGAAGATGACGGCGAGCCACACAAAAAAGACGTGGTTCAAATCATTCGCTGTAAGTTTAATTAGTTAATTTATTTTTAATTATTTAAAATTATTAATCTTATTGAACTAATCCGTTTTTTATTTTACCTTGTTACAGCAAAAGTATCGTTGGTCTATTGGGATTCACCAGCGGGTGAAGAAGGAGTTTGAGGCCAAGGCAAGAGCACGATTGCTCGACATGGTCTACAACTGGAAGGGCGACTACCAGGTATAAATTTATAAATTATAATATATATATATAGTTTTAAAAATATTATATACTTTAATTAATTCTATTTTTTTTTAAATCAGGTGGATGGTTACGAGGCCGGGAAACCCGATTGCCTCACAACCACGGTGTGGGATGGCCTCATCAGCTTTTGGGGGTTGCCGGACTCGGTCAGAACCTCCAACACAAACTCCGAGAACCGCATGACCAAAGACGAGCATGGCAACACCAAGGTTCTTCACACCACTGGTCGAAAACCTCACGCGGGAATTCGTCTAGACATGGTAAAATGATTTTTAATAACTATTTATATTTTATTTAAATATTCCAAATTAATATTTAATTTTATAAATTAATTTCAGGCTAAGGAGACAGGAGTTCTTCTGTCTCTGAAAGACCTATACGAGAGGACCCACCGGAACAAGGCTGGGCGGTTTGTAGATCCTGCTTCCGAGCGGATCTACAACGAGGTTGTTGCCCGAGTTGACGAACGCCAGACCCAGTTGACTCAGCAGGCTGGGACTCCAGTCATATTATCCACTGTTGAAGTGGATAAGATTTACGAGGAGGTAAATAATTTCGTTTTACTATTAATTTTAAATATTTTTTAAAATTTTTTCTTAATGTTATTCATATTTTTAATTACAGGTCGCCCCTAAGAAAAAGGGGCGTGTCATCGGGATTGGCTCGGTTAACGATTTCCCTGCAGCGACATCGTCTTATCATCAGCAGCAGCACGATGTCAATGCTCAGCTGCGCTCGGAGTTGGCTTCGCTCACCCAGCATGTCACTTCTCTCACCAATGTCATCGACATTATGGCGGTTGGAAACCCGCATTTGGAGGAGATGTTGCGTCAGAGACGGGAAGGCGGAGAGATTCCACCATCACAGTCACAGCCGGCCACCAACTACGGACAAGATTTCCCGAGCCAGGACGACTTCGTTCAGCAATTTCACGACCACCATCCGTAGTTTTTTTTTATTTTAATTGTATATTATGAATTTTAAAACTTTTTGTATATTATTTAGTTATTTATAAATAATTTGTTTTTTAGTTTTTATTTATAATTTTTTTTTTAATTTTTAAAAAATAAAATAATTATATTTATAATTAATTTTTTTTAATAGGGAAAAAACCATTTCGAAGCAAAATCCTCGTAAGGATTCCAAGTAAACTCCTCGTAAAATTTCCTAGTAAGTTCCTCGTAAAGTTTTACTACGATCTTACTAGGAAAACCTTACTACGATGTTACGAGGAACATCTGCGAGGAGCTTACGAGGAAACCTGACCCATGACTTTACGAGGAAATGTTTCCTCGTAAATTAGCTACGACTTTACGAGGAAAAAGGCTTTACGATGAACGTTTTACGAGAAAACGAGTTTCCTCGTAATTTCCTAGTAAATGGCCATTTACTAGGAAATTACGAGGAAACTCGTCCTAGTAATGGCCGAGTTTTCTTGTAGTGATTCCAACCCGATTGGAGGTTAAGGTAACTTGATCAAACCCTAATTTATAAATTGATCATAGAACTCTGCTAGGTTGCTGGATAGTTTAGGGAACCTCATCCTGATCACCTAGGGTATAAATCCATTGTTTGAATTCATTGATTGATTGAGTAGTCTGATTGCAAATCACATAGAAAACTGGTGTTAGGTTGTTAATCAATGAAACCCTAATTTTAAATTCAATTAAGATTGATAGGATTGTTTTAAACCCTAAACCTAATTCAGTTTTTACTAAACCCTAATTTTAAAATAGAATTGGATTGATTGCTTGATTGCTTGTTTGATTGATTGATCACCTAGAAACTAATTGCTAGGATTGTTAAAACAAAACTTCACGATTGTTTAAATTAAAACTGACCACATGGTCTTAAAACATAAACCAACTAGGTTGCTAGATTGAATCGATCATATAGGTTGATAGATTGCATTGCATAATTATCATACTGGCCGTATGGCAATGCATAATCATAAAAACGGCCATTGTTCATTGAATCATCATTGTCTTGATTGCAATTGAACTTAGAAACCCTAATGATAGTTTTATAAAATCTGAAATCTAAAACACATAATTATATGGTTTCAGATGTCGAAACTTAATAACTTGGAATATGCGGCCCTTAATCTATCTGGAGATAATTACCTCCAATGGGCGCTTGACACCAAGATCATCTTAAAATCAAAAGGACTCGGTGAAAGTATTGTGGACGATAATAACGACAGTGAAAAGGATAGATACCGAGCCATCCTTATTATAAGGCATCACTTGGCCGAGAGTCTCAAGGATCAGTACTTGACAGTCGAAAATCCTCTCGAACTCGGGACAGAGCTTAAACCCATATATGATCACCAAAGATTGGTGATCTTACCCAAAGCTAGTTATGATTGGACACACCTCAGAATCCAAGACTTTAAGTCTGTGGATGAGTACAATTCCGCACTGTTCAAGATCGTTTCAAAATTGAAACTGTGTGAGGAAGCGGTTACGGAAAAGGATATGTTAGAGAAAACCTTTTCCACGTTCCACACAAGTAATGTGTTGCTCCAACAGCAGTATAGAGAAAAGGGCTTCACCACTTATGCTGATCTTATATCATGTTTGCTTCTTGCAGAGCAAAACAATGGACTACTAATGAGAAAAAGTGAAATGAGACCTCCAGGATCCACACCATTACCTGAGGCACATACGACTAATGCTGATAGTGAGGCGAACCATGTCCATTCTAATTCACACGGTCGAGGCCGTAGGTGGTCAGGACGTGGCCGTGGTCGAAGTAATTACGGACGTGGTCAAGGCAGCCCTTATGGTCTAGATAATGGCCGAGATAGAGTTCAGAACAACTCGTATGGTCGAGGAAATGGACGAGGCCGAGGGAATAATATCAAACCCTCTGGACCGACCAATCAGTATGCCATAGGTGTGGAATGAGTAATCATTGGGCAAAGACATGCAGGACTCCCAAACACTTATGTGATCTATATCAAGAAAATCTAAAGGGAAAGAATCCTGAGGCCCACATGATAGTCCAAGATGATGAAAACGATTTTGATCATGAAAAAGATGATTCATTAGAATATGAGACTTCTGATTGTCTCAAAGATGATAAAGATGATAAATAAATTCGACATCTGTAATCCTTGATTGTTTTTAATAAAACTTGTTTTGGTGTTTGACAATTCTATGGATTATCTAAATTTCATTTCATGATTGTCATTTCTGTGCTTATTGATTGAATGTCTTATGTATGAAGTATCTAAACAAACGTCCTATTAACCTTGTTTTAGAAATGACCAATAACAAGGATGTGTTCATAGTGGACAGTGGATCGAGCCACACGATCCTAAGAGATAAAAGATACTTCATAAACTTAACTCTTAAAAGAGCAAACATTTCCACAATTGCGGGTATGTCTAGCCTTACAGAAGGCCACGACCAAGCATACATTCTATTGCCCATGGGTACGCATCTCGAAATATCAGATGCCTAAAATTCACCCAATTCTAAAAGAAGTTTATTGAGCTTCAAAGACATTCGTATGAATGGTTATCATATTGAAACAAAGGGCGAAGGAAATAAAGAATTCCTTCAGATAATAGAAATCGGCCAAGGACATAAAAAGGTCTTAGAAATCATACCCGCACTATCTACTGGACTATATCAAGCTAAAGCCTGTATGATAAAGGCCAATGCTATCTTTAATAAAACAGCCATCGATAGCTTCATGAATGGTTATCACATTGAACGAGGACAATATGGGCGTAAGGAAATAAAGAATTCCCTTCAGATAAATAGAAATCGGTAATTGCAAATGATCATAAAGATGGTCTTATGAAACTATAGCCCCGCACTATCTACTGGACTATTTATATAGGTAAAAGTCAGCATGAAATACGGGAGGCCAAATGCTTATTTCTTCTTAGAAAAGAGCCATTCAATAACCTTCACTATTTATGCATGACCCCGACGACCGAGGCTTTTGGCCCACTCCCGGTTCTAATATGACCGTAAAGCTGAATAAATAACACCAAAGGCCATGCACTTAAAGAAATAACGAATCATTCACAAGCACCTCTATCAGGTAAAGAAGTTGCACATCTTTATGTTCAACAAGGGAAGTGTAGAATCGTTAAGTGCAATTCCATCACCAGTTCACACGGTGACAAAAGAAACACTATAAATCTTTTGGACAGAATTCAGGTGCGACAAATGCGGACGCAATAAACCACCGTGTGGGATCTTTTCGATTATTTTCATGGTCCTTATAAGATGCATCTTAGACCATGAGATGGTCCGAATGTATGCTTGGCTAATCGCCGTACTTGGCATTTGCCAGATTGCTGTCGCTAATTATAAGATTCGAGAGCCGATTATACCATTTCAGGATTTTCCTTTGAAGACGATACATCTTGATAATTGCTGTGGAGTTGATACACATCATCAAGAGCGTGTTGCAAGTTGGTTTTGTATTATTGTATGTCCATGGGGGTAACAATGACAGGTCCGGTGGGTCTGGCATAGTACAGTAAGAACGGCTTTAGGTGATTAATCATTATTACTAAAGAACGGCCATTTTTCACAGGCGGTGAGTGGAAAGCAACCAACCATTTCACTTCTCACATGAGGTGACGGTTGCACGGTTTATGGCATGGGGACATGCGGTCCTCACTTACATAATTGCCGAGCCGGATAAGAAAGTTTATCGACGCCATCCGAGACATCTAGTGATCAATAAGGCGCTATTGTCCCCATTCGCATTTAGTAAACTGGGTTTTTAACGACGCCAGACACTACTCCATCTTAAAGCTTTGGCTTTTGTTTCTGTTTGATGTTTCCAATTGGGCTGGTCACATAGAAACGAACAAAGGATTTTGGGACCATCAAGAGAAGGATGGGGATATCATGTTGGCATTTGAATCTCCCACAAATATGAAAAAATACCTTCGAGACCCACACTCTACGGGTGAATTAGTATGTTAGAGGCAGGAGCGGATTGGTCATTTTGACATGAATCGAACTTCCGAACGCTTAGGGGGAGAATGCTTTAAAAGCTGGTCAATCAGAAACTCAAAGAGATTTCATGGATCAAAAATCCGTAACATGGCAAGATCCTCGGATTCAAGTGTGCGATCTTGAGGTCCAGAAAATCATTCAATTTGCAAAAGCTAGCTTAATCAATTGCCAGATTTCCTTTGTTTGCTTCAAACAGAGTGACTAAGTCACATATACCAGCTATAAATGCACATATTATAAATAGATGTCGCACTGGTGACACAGTCAACGATTTGCTACTGAATCTACGCAGCTCAACGTGGTAGACGCTGTTGGTTCCCAAAATAAAAACTAGGAAAAAGTAAAGGTGCGCAGCCGACGAATGGAACCCGACCAGACTAGCCGGCTTACCCGGGGGCTTGGCTCGAACCTACCGACCACACCCAACCGTACCTCACAGACGTGGTCGATGAGCCGACCGACCGCGCGGTGATGGTCGGATAAAACCGCCATGGTCCGATGATTCGCGTTCTGTACCGGTTCCAGTGATGCTCGGACGCCTTGCATCCTGGTACTGATGATCACTCTCGCACGCCACACACTGAGATATCTCTAAACTATCTAATGTTTTGGAAAAGAAATGGAATAATAAAGTGATGTGCGAACATCAGTGAATATATTTATGCCATATCAATCGTAGCACTTGAACTGAATCGGAAAATGAGGATTAAGCAAGCCCACATCAATATATGCATGCATGCCAAGATCAGATTGGCTAAAGTGGAAAGGAGGCCATAAAACGTGGAGTTTAAATTCTTTAAAGAAAAGAGTGTATTCGGTCCACTTACTCATCGAAACACCATTGATTGTCAAATCCAGTTGGGTACAAATAAGGTCCTTTGTGAGAAAGCAGAAAATGAAAATGGCGAGGTCGTTTAGATCAAAGCACCAACTCGTAGCACAAGGATTCACGCAAAGACCAGATGATTATGAGGAAACTTATTCCCCGCTGTGGTGGATCCACACTACTGTTAAGATTCCCTAATCTAGTCTCTGGCCATAAGAGAACAATTTGGAATTTAGCGGTTTAATGGATGTTGTAACCGATATCTACTATGGACACTAAGATAATGACATCCTCACATGAGGATCCCAGAGGGTATAAATGAAAGATAAAGAAGGATCTCGAGATCAACACTGCATCAACTAAACAATCCACTTATATGCGACTTAACACATCCGGCCGGATGTGGTACAATCGGTTAAGTGAGTACACCTAGTGGAAAGAAGGGATAAGCAAAAACTGATCCTATCAGTCATGCATCTCATAAAGAATTTTGAATACTAAGGAATTTGTGATTATAGCAGTGTATGTGGACGATTTACAATTCGCTAGACCACCTCTAGTTGAGATGCCCCCAAAAAAACCAAATTCCCCCCCGATAGGTCTAAAGAAAAGAATTCGAAATGAAAGACCTAGGCAAAACTAAATTTGTTTGGGATTACAACTATGAGTGGATGAAGAATGAAATTGGAATGCCTGTGCATCAAATGGCATATACAGAAAAGCATTACTCAAGAGATTAATATGGCCAGGCTCACCCATTGTCAAGCCCGATGGTCGTGAGTCCACATCGGCCTCAGGACACGGACCATTTCGTCATAAAGATGGAGCGGTGAGGAAGTCCCTTGGTCCGAAGTGCATATCTCAGTGCCATTGGTGCCTTGATGTATTTGGCAACACCATACTGGGCGCGGATATATCCTTTGTTGTAAACCCTCTTGTCGCAGGTTCAGTTCCCAATCCGACCAAAAGGCACTGGGACGGCGATTAAACACCTTCTGCATAATTTAATAAGGGACTAAAGATTTAGGTTTGGTTTACAACTAGCATAACAAAGAATCTTTAGTTGGTTTGCTGATGCCAGGTTATTAATCAGATCCACACAATGCTAGGTCGCAGACGGGCTATGTTTTCACGCATGGTGGTACGACTATATTGGCGTGTTCTAATGGAGAAACCAATACTGCCAGCTTTCTTCCCAACCATTGCCGAGTTTTGGGCTATCCATGAGGCTAGCCGTGAACATGTGTTTGGTTGAAGATCAATGACCAACACATCCAATGATGGACTGTGGGGAATGACCTAAAGACAAAGAACCGACCGTGATGTATGGAGACAATGCAGCTTACATTGCTCAGCTCAAATATGGTTATATCAAAGGGGA
>CAJHQQ010003697.1:0-39455 GCA_905132885.1 Moricandia moricandioides
TGTTTTGGAGATTTGCAATTCTATCTTGATTCTAATCAAACCGGAATGAATCAAGATGTAACAAGCTTTATTTGGACTCATAAATCTGTGGAGAATCATCCTTAATTTGAATCATTATCATTGGACTTACGATAAAGAAGTTATCCCACTTTTAACCGAAGTGATTCCAGTTTACTCTGTTTGGAGATTTGGCAATTTCTTCTTGATACTAATAAAACCAGAATGAATCGCGATGTAAGAAGCTTGATTTGGACTCATAAATCAGTGTAGAATCACCTTGAAGTTGAATCAAGATCATAGGAGTTATGATGAAGAAGTTATCCACTTTTAACCAAAGTGATTGCAATTTATCATGTTTGGAGATTTGGTAATTTCTTCTTGATACTAATAAAGCCACAATGAAGCACAATTTAAAAATCATGATTTAGAGTCAGAATCAGTGTAGAATCACCCTGAAGTTGAATCAAGATCATAGAGTTATGATGAAGAAGTTATCCCACTTTTAACAGAAGGGATTCTAAAATACCCTGTTTGGAGATTTGACAATTTCTTCTTGATTATAATCAAACCAGAATGAATAAAGATGTAAGAATCTTGAGTTTGGACTCATAAATCAGTGGAGAATCATCTTGAAGTAGAATCAGTATCATTGGAGTTATGATGAAGAAGTTATCCCACTTTTAACCGACGTGATTCCCGGTTTGTCCTGTTTGGAGATTTGACAATTTCTTCTTGATACTAATAAAACCATAATGAATCACAATGTAAGAAACTTCATTTGGACTCATTAATCAGTGTAGAATCACCATGAAGTTCAATCAAGATCATAGGAGTTATGATGAAGAAGTTATCTCACTTTTAACCGAAGTGATTCTAGTTTACCAATTTTGGAGATTTGACAATATCTTCTTGATACTAATAAAACCAGAATAAATCACGATGTAAGAAACTTTATTAGGACTCAGAAATCAGTGTAGAATAACCCTGAAGTTGAATCAATATCATAAGAGTTATGTGAAGAAGTTATCCCCACTTTAACCGAAGTGATTCCAGTTTATCAATGTTTTGGAGATTTGTGCAATGTTCTTCTTGATACTAATAAAACCAGAATGAATCACCGCCTGTAAGATGCTTGATTTGTGATTTCATGAATCTAGTGTAGAACACCAATAAGTCTTCAACCCCCCCTAAGATCATACAAGTTATGATGAAGAAGTTACCCCACTTTAACCAAGGGATTATCCTAGTTTACCCTGTTGGTGGAGATTTGACCAATTCCGTTTCTTGCATTCTAATCAAACCAGAATGAATCACGATGTAGAATCCTTGTTTTGGGACTCATGAATCAGTGTAGAATCACCCTGAGTTGAATCAAGATCATAGGAGTTATGATGAAGAAGTTATCCCACTTTAAACCGAAGTGATTCCAGTTTATCCTGTTTGGCAGATTTGGTAATTTCTTCTTGATACTAACAAAACCAAATGAATCACGATGTAAGATGCTGATTTTGGATTCATAATCAGTGTAGAATCACCCTGAAGTTGAAACAAGATCATACAAGTTATGATGAAGAAGTTATCCCACTTTTAACCAAAGGGATTCTAGTTTATCCTGTTTGGAGATTTGGCAATTTCTTCTTGATTCTAATCAAACCAGAATGAAACAAGATGTAAGAAGCTTTATTTGGACTCATAAATCAGTGGAGAATCATCCTTAATTTGAATCATTATCATTGGACTTATGATGAAGAAGTTATCCCACTTTTAACCGAAGTGATTCCAGTTTACTCTGTTTGGAGATTTTGGCAATTTCTTCTTGATACTAATAAAACCAGAATGAATCGCGATGTAAGAAGCTTGATTTGGACTCATAAATCAGTGTAGAATCACCCTGAAGTTGAATCAAGATCATAGGAGTTATGATGAAGAAGTTATCCACTTTTAACCAAAGTGATTGCAATTTATCTTGTTTGGAGATTTGGTAATTTCTTCTTGATACTAATAAAACCACAATGAAGCACAATTTAAAAATCATGATTTAGAGTCAGAAATCAGCGTAGAATCATCCTGAAGTTGAATCAAGATCATAGGAGTTATGATGAAGAAGTTATCCCACTTTTAACCGAAGGGATTCTAGTTTACCCTGTTTGGAGATTTGGAAATTTCTTGATTCTAATCAAACCAGAATGAATAAAGATGTAAGAATCTTGAGTTGGACTCATAAATCAGTGGAGAATCATCTTGAGGTTGAATCAGTATCATTGGAGTTATGATGAAGAAGTTATCCCACTTTTAACCGAAGTGATTCCCGGTTTGTCATGTTTGGAGATTTGACAATTTCTTCTTGATAGTAATAAAATCAGAATGAATCAGGATGTAAGAAGCTTCATTTGGACTCAAAAATCAGTGTAGAATCACCCTGAAGTTGAATCAAGATCATAGGAGTTATGATGAAGAAATTATCTCACTTTTAACCGAAGTGATTCTAGTTTACCATTTTTGGAGATTTGACAATATCTTCTTGATACTAATAAAACCAGAATCAATCACGATGTAAGAAACTTTATTTGGACTCAGAAATCAGTGTAGAATCACCCTGAAGTTGAATCAATATCATAAGAGTTATGATGAAGAAGTTATCCCACTTTTAACCGAAGTGATTCCAGTTTATCCTGTTTGGAGATTTGGCAATTTCTTCTTGATACTAATAAAACCAGAAAGAATCACGATGTAAGATGCTTGATTTGGATTCATAAATCAGTGTAGAATCACCCTGAAGTTGAATCAAGATCATAGGAGTTATGATGAAGAAATTATCCCACTTTTAACCGAAGTGATTCCAGTTTGCCCTGTTTGGAGATTTGGTAATTTCTTCTTCATACTAATAAAACCAGAATGAATCACGATGTAAGAAGCTTGATTTGGACTCATAAATCAGTGTAGAATCACCCTGAAGTTGAATCAAGATCATAGGAGTTATGATGAAGAAGTTATCTCACTTTTAACCGAAGTGATTCCAGTTTACCCTGTTTGGAGATTTGGCAATTTCTTCTTGATAATAATTAAAAAAGAATGAATAACGATGTAAGAAGCTTGGTTTGGACTCATAAATCAGTGTAGAATCACCCTGAAGTTGAATCAAGATCATAGGAGTTATGATGAAGAAGTTATCCCACTTTTAACCGAAGTGATTCCAGTTTACCCTGTTTGGAGATTTAACACTATCTTCTTGATTCAAATAAAAACAGAATGAATCACGATGTAAGAAACTTAATTTGGACTCAGAAATCAGATTACAATCACCCTGAAGTTGAATCAATACCATAAGACTATGATGAAGAAGTTATCCCACTTTTAACAGAAGTTATTCCAGTTTACCCTGTTTGGAGATTTGGCAATATCTTCTTGATTCTAATCAAACCAGAATGAATCAAGATGTAAGAAGCTTTATTTGGATTCATAAATCAGTGGAGAATCATACTTAATTTGAATAATTATCATTGGACTTATGATGAAGAAGTTATCCCACTTTTAACCGAAGTGATTCCAATTTGCCCTGTTTGGAGATTTGGGAATTTATTCTTGATACTAATAAAACCTGAAAGAATCACGATGTAAGAAGCTTGATTTGGACTCATAAATCAGTGTAGAATCGCCCTGAAGTTGAATCAAGATCATAGGAATTATGATGAAGAAGTTATCCCACTTTTAACCGAAGTGATTGCAATTTATCATGTTTGGAGATTTGGTAATTTCTTCTTGATACTAATAAAACCACAATGAATCACGATGTATAAAGCATGATTTAGAGTCAGAAATCAGTGTAGAATCACCCTGAAGTTGAATCAAGATCATAGGAGTTATGATGAAGAAGTTATCCCATTTTTAACCAAAGTAATTCTAGTTTACCCTGTTTGGAGAGTTGGCAATTTCTTCTTGATACTAATAAAACCAGAATGAATCACGATGTAAGAAGCTTGATTTTGACTCATAAATCAGTGTAGAATCACCCAGAAGTTGAATCAAGATCATAGGAGTTATGATGAAGAAGTTATCCCACTTTTAACCGAAGTGATTCTAGTTTAACCGTGTTTGGAGAGTTGGCAATTTCTTCTTGATACTAATAAAACCAGAATAAATCACGATGTAAGAAGCTTGATTTGGACTTATAAATCAGTTTAGAATCACCCTGAAGTTGAATCAAGATCATAGGAGTTATGATTAAGAAGTTATCCCACTTTTAACCGAAGTGACTCCGATTTACATTGTTTGGAGATTTGGCAATTTCTTCTTGATACTAATAAAACCAGAATGAATCATGATGTAAGAAGCTTAAACTGGACTCATAAATCAGTGTAGAATCACCCTGAAGTTGAATCAAGATTATAGGAGTTATGATGAAGAAGTTATTCCACTTTTAACCGAAGTGAATCTAGTTTGCCTTGTTTTGAGATTTGGCAATTTCTTCTTGATACTAATAAAACCAGAATGAATCAGGATGTAATAAGCTTGATTTGGACTCATAAATCAGTATAGAATCATCCTGAAGTTGAATCAATATCATTGGAGTTATGATGAAAAATTATCCCACTTTTAACCGAAGTGAATCTAGTTTGCCCTGTTTTGAGATTTGGCAATTTCTTCTTGATACTAATAAAACCAGAATGAATCACGATGTAAGAATATTGATTTGGACTTATAAATCAGTGTAGAATCACCCTGAAGTTGAATCAAGATCATAGGAGTTATGATGAAGAAGTTATCCCACTTTTCACCGAAGTGATTCCAGTTTGCCCTGTTTGGAGAGTTGGCAATTTCTTCTTGATACTAATAAAACCAGAATGAATCACGATTTAAGAAGATTTATTTGGACTCATAAATCAGTGTAAAATCACCCAGAAGTAGAATCAAGATCATAGGAGTTATGATGAAGAAGTTATCCCACTTTTAACCGAAGTGATTCTAGTTTACCGTGTTTGGAGAGTTGGCAATTTCTTCTTGATACTAATAAAACCAGAATAAATCACGATGTAATAAGCTTGATTTGGACTTATAAATCAGTTTAGAATCACCCTGAAGTTGAATCAAGATCATAGGAGTTATGATTAAGAAGTTATCCCACTTTTAACCGAAGTGACTCCGATTTACCTTGTTTGGAGATTTGGCAATTTCTTCTTGATACTAATAAAACCAGAATGAATCATGATGTAAGAAGATTAAACTGGACTCATAAATCAGTGTAGAATCGCCCTGAAGTTGAATCAAGATTATAGGAGTTATGATGAAGAAGTTATTCCACTTTTAACCGAAGTGAATCTAGTTTGCCTTGTTTTGAGATTTGGCAATTTCTTCTTGATACTTATAAAACCAGAATGAATCAGGATGTAAGAAGCTTGATTTGGACTCATAAATCAGTGTAGAATCACCCAGAAGTTGAATCAAGTTCATACGAGTTATGATGAAGAAGTTATCCCACTTTTAACCGAAGTGATTCTAGTTTACCGTGTTTGGAGAGTTGGCAATTTCTTCTTGATACTAATAAAACCAGAATAAATCACGACGTAAGAAGTTTGATTTGGACTTATAAATCAGTTTAGAATCAACCTGAAGTTGATCTTAGGAGTTATGATGAAGAAGTTATCCCACTTTTAACCCAAGTAATTCCAGTTTGCCCTGTTTGGAGAGTTTGCAATTTCTTCTTGATACTAATTAAACCAGAACGAATCACGATGTAAGAAGCTTGATTTGGACTCATTAATCAGTGTAGAATCACCCCGAAGTTGAATCAAGATCATAGGAGTTATGATGAAGAAGTTATCCCACTTTTAACCGAAATGATTGTAGTTTACCCTGTTTGGAGATTTGGCAATTTCTTCTTGATACAAATAAAACCAGAATGAATCACGATATAAGAAGCTTGATTTGGACTCATAAATCAGTTTAGAATCACCCTGAATTTGAATTAAGATCATAGGAGTTATGATGAAGAAGTTATCCCACTTTTAACCGAAGTGACTCCAGTTTACCCTGTTTGGAGATTTGGCAATTTCTTCTTGATTCTAATTAAACCAGAATCAATCAAGATGTAAGAAGCTTGATTTGGACTTATATATCAGTGTAGAATCATCCTATTTGAATCAATATCATTGGATTTAAAATGCAGAAGTTATCCCACTTTTAACCGAATTGATTCCAGTTTGCCCTATTTGGAGATTTGGCAATTTTGTCTTGATACTAATAAAACTAGAATTAATCACAATGTAAGAAGCTTGATTTGGACTCATAAATCAGTGTAGAATCACCCTGAAGTTGAATCAAAATCATAGGAGTTATGATGAAGAAGTTGTCCCATTTTTAACCAAAGTAATTCTAGTTTACCCTTTTGGAGAGTTGGCAATTTCTTCTTGATACTAATAAAACCAGAATGAATCACGATGTAAGAAGCTTGATTTGGACTCATAAATCAGTGTAGAATCACCCAGAAGTTGAATCAAGATCATAGGAGTTATGATGAAAAAGTTATCCCACTTTTAACCGAAGTGATTCTAGTTTACCTTGTTTGGAGAGTTGGCAATTTCTTCTTGATACTAATAAAACCAGAATAAATCACGATGTAAGAAGCTTGATTTGGACTTATAAATCAGTTTAGAATCACCCTGAAGTTGAATCAAGATCATAGGAGTTATGATTAAGAAGTTATCCCACTTTTAACCGAAGTGACTCCGATTTACATTGATTGGAGATTTGGCAATTTCTTCTTGATACTAATAAAACCAGAATGAATCATGATGTAAGAAGCTTAAACTGGACTCATAAATCAGTGTAGAATCACCCTGAAGTTGAATCAAGATTATAGGAGTTATGATGAAGAAGTTATTCCACTTTTAACCGAAGTGAATCTAGTTTGCCTTGTTTTGAGATTTGGCAATTTCTTCTTGATACTAATAAAACCAGAATGAATCAGGATGTAATAAGCTTGATTTGGACTTATAAATCAGTATAGAATCATCCTGAAGTTGAATCAATATCATTGGAGTTATGATTAAAAAATTATCCCACTTTTAACCGAAGTGAATCTAGTTTGCCCTGTTTTGAGATTTGGCAATTTCTTCTTGATACTAATAAAACCAGAATGAATCACGATGTAAGAATATTGATTTGGACTTATAAATCAGTGTAGAATCACCCTGAAGTTGAATCAAGATCATAGGAGTTATGATGAAGAAGTTATCCCACTTTTCACCGAAGTGATTCCAGTTTGCCATGTTTGGAGAGTTGGCAATTTCTTCTTGATACTAATAAAACCAGAATGAATCATGATTTAAGAAGATTGATTTGGACTCATAAATCAGTGTAGAATCACCCAGAAGTTGAATCAAGATCATAGGAGTTATGATGAAGAAGTTATCCCACTTTTAACCGAAGTGATTCTAGTTTACCTTGTTTGGAGAGTTGGCAATTTCTTCTTGATACTAATAAAACCAGAATGAATCACGATGTAAGAAGCTTGATTTGGACTTATAAATCAGATTAGAATCACCCTGAAGTTGAATCAAGATCTTAGGAGTTATGATGAAGAAGTTATTCCACTTTTAACCGAAGTGAATCTAGTTTGTCCTGTTTGGAGAGTTGGCAATTTCTTCTTGATACTAATTAAACCAGAACGAATCACGATGTAAGAAGCTTGATTTGGACTCATTAATCAGTGTAGAATTACCCTGAAGTTGAATCAAGATCATAGGAGTTATGATGAAGAAGTTATCTCACTTTTAACCGAAGTGATTCTAGTTTACCCTGTTTGGAGATTTGGCAATTTCTTCTTGATACAAATAAAACCAGAATGAATCATGATATAATAAGCTTTATTTGGACTCATAAATCAGTTTAGAATCACCCTGAATTTGAATCAAGATCATAGGAGTTATGATGAAGAAGTTATCCCACTTTTAACCGAAGTGACTCCAGTTTACCCTGTTTGGAGATTTGGCAATTTCTTCTTGATTCTAATTAAACCAGAATCAATCAAGATGTAAGAAGCTTAATTTGGACTCATATATCAGTGTAGAATCATCCTATTTGAATCAATATCATTGGATTTATAATGAAGAAGTTATCCCACTTTTAATCGAATTGATTCCAGTTTGCCCTATTTGGAGATTTGACAATTTTTTCTTGATACTAATAAAACTAGAATTAATCACGATGTAAGAAGCTTGATTTGGACTCATAAATCAGTGTAGAATCACCCTGAAGTTGAATCAATATCATAGGAGTTATGATGAAGAAGTTATCCCACTTTAAACCAAAGTGATTCCAGTTTGCCCTGTTTGGAGAGTTGGCAATTTCTTCTTAATACTAATAAAACCAGAATGAATCACGATGTAAGAAGCTTGATTTGGACTCATAAATCAGTGTAGAATCACCCAGAAGTTGAATCAAGATCATAGGAGTTATGATGAAGACGTTATCCCACTTTTAACCGAAGTGATTCTAGTTTACTGTGTTTGGAGAGTTGGAATTTCTTCTTGATACTAATAAAACCAGAAGGAATCACGATGTAAGAAGCTTGATTTGGACTTATAAATCAGTTTAGAATCACGCTGAAGTTGAATCAAGATCATAGGAGTTATGATGAAGAAGTTATCCCACTTTTAACCGAAGTGACTCCGATTTACCTTGTTTGGAGATTTGGCAATTTCTTCTTGATACTAATAAAACCAGAATGAATCATGATGTAAGAAGCTTAAACTGGACTCATAAATCAGTGTAGAATCACCCTGAAGTTGAATCAAGATTATAGGAGTGATGATGACAAAGTTATTCCACTTTTAACCGAAGTGAATCTAGTTTGCCTTGTTTTGAGATTTGGCAATTTCTTCTTGATACTAATAAAACCAGAATGAATTTTAGAATAAGTGTGTTTAGTGTCTGGTTTGTGTTGGAAAAGCTAAGAACAGCTAAGAACATGAACTCACTCTTCAAAAATGGAAGAGACAATCAACTTGTGATTGAATCCTCTCAGCAAAATAATCTACACAACCATCTGAATCTAGAGAGATTAAGTGGCTGTGAGATTGATAAAATAACTAGAATTAAACTAACAACAGATTAAACTCTAGTATGAATCTATCCTTGTGGAGTATCACAACACTGATGGTTTGTGTACTTAAGCTACAAGGAATTAGAATCAGTAAGCTAGAGATGAACAGAACATAAAGAAGAGTTTAAAGGTGACTTAGAGTGAATGGGCAAGCAATGATCTGCCCTTAGGCAGACCCAAAACATGTATACCTTAACTCCCTACATTGTGACTAATTTAAATAACACTTTGTAGGGTAGATGAGTGATACACGAAATTTATAAAGCTTGTCTCTTATTTCTTGTGTGTTAACATTACAATGGTGCTGCCTCTTTATTTATAGAGGAGTGCCTTAGGGTTTACAGCAGCAGCAACAAGACAAAGGCTGAATAAACAATTCATAACTAGGAAATGAATAAACTAAGCATGAGGAAGAAGCCAAGAGAGTTTCTGCAGCAAGGAAGAGATAGTGACAGCTCCCAACAGCTCTCTTTCTCTTAAGAGAACATGTGACTTTTATCTTATTTAAATCCCCACTTCTCTAGCCTCTGTCTCCAGCAGTCACATGTATTATTTGAATTTAAATCTGCCTCTGAAGTTAGCTGGACGAAATTGAACTTGCCTTGCCTTCCAAGACACTCTAGCTCAAGCTTGGTTGCTTGGAGGTCAAGACTGTACAGAAAAACTCCAACTTCAAGTATCTGAACTCTTCTCTTCTCTTCTTCTTCAGTTTGGTGTGGAGATGCTTGGCCTTTACTTCCTTTGTTTGGCATTCACATCTCCTTGTCTTGCTTCACTCTAATACCCTCCCTCAAGGTTGGGCTGCGGAAGCCACTGGTTCCAAAGGCCAAGCTTGCAACACGCAAATGACTACCTCATTAAAAACCTCACCTTGTAAAACCACTTGGGATAAAACCATGATGAGGACAAAAAGAGTATAGCCTTCACGGTGCATTGGATAGCTATGACCTTAGTTTTATTTGAATTGAGCTTGAAGCTTCTCTAATCTGAACTGCTGCTTGGAATTGTCTTTAAAACCGCCAAAAGTGACTCATGGCTTGAACCATGATCTGAACAGATTGCTGAGGGTGTTAGCGCCATGATTTGAACTTGTGCAACACCTCTTTCTTCTTGATGCTTCACATGAAGCTTACTGACCCTTAACTAACATCTTGCTGGTGAGCTGATTCATCACTTTCCTACAGTATCTTCTCCTCAAGATCTTCTTGTCTTGGGTCCATGAATCTGAGGCCATTGGTTCTAACCCCCAAAGCTTGCTTCTGATGCTGCTCTAGATCAACTAAACTTGCATTGTCTTCTTGAGACAACCAAGTACAAACACCAATCACCATTCTTAGACTTAGAACCTGTTGAGTATGGACAGATTCAAAGCAAAAATTAGTGAATGATGGAGAGAATAAAGTAACCAGAGAGTATAAGTAACCATAGAATTAGAGAATAAGTAACAAGAGTATGAGAGAATAATGGAGATTAAGAGTATGGAGGAGAATGAGAGTTTTGCGGAAGCAGATTGCAGTCCATGGCCTTCAAGCTTCATGGCTGATCACAATGCTGGCGAGGCATGAACATCCCACCAGTTAACACATTTTTAAATCATTTTCGAAATCAGATTACTCAAGAATCTGTTCAAAAACATTTTCAGATTTTTAAATCCTTTCAAAGAGCTTTTCTTTAAATCTGAAATTCAAATGCTCTTACAAATCAATTTTCTTCAAATCACCATCAGTCTATCTCCCTCCCTCAAGCATTGGTTTCATTAGACTTAAAGTCTTTTACCAAGTTTTGTAAATTGAGAGACAAAGGGGATAAAGGACTGATAATGTTTGAGACAAAACCAGCAAGAACTTCATCTTTTAAAACTGTTTTTAAATCACAAAACAGATGAAGTCTTTTGTTTCATTTCCCTCCCTTAGCCTTTGATTAGGTTCCCAACACAAGATCAGGACCACAGCTTACACATAGGAGAGAAGAAATAAAAAAACGAACTCCATCTTGTCCTCTTTGGAGAAATAATTAGACAAGGATGAAGAAGACAAAACATTTTTGAAATCTATTTTTTTCAAGAGTTTTTTTTTTTTCAGACACAAGTTTAATCTTTTCTCCCTCCCTCAAGCTGGTGTGAACAGATTTTAATCTTTCATCCAGAAGCTTAAACAATGAGGACATCCAGGGGAGAGTCATTGATTAAAAAAAACTTTTAAAGACTTGTATCTTGACTCAACCCTCAGATTTTGAAACCATACTTCATCTAAACTCTCTACTGTCCAAGTTTTGAATCCTAGCCACACAGCTCCTCAAAACGAATTTTAAAGTGAGAGATAGAGTATTAGAATGAAGAAAAATGAAATAAAAGAAGTGAGTTCAGCCCAAGAGAGCAACTAGGCTCTGATACCATGTTAGAATAAGTGTGTTTAGTGTCTGGTTTGTGTTGGAAAAGCTAAGAACAGCTAAGAACATGAACTCACTCTTCAAAAATGGAAGAGACAATCAACTTGTGATTAAATCCTCTCAGCAAAATAATCTACACAACCATCTGAATCTAGAGAGATTAAGTGGCTGTGAGATTGATAAAATAACTAGAATTAAACTAACAACAGATTAAACTCTAGTATGAATCTATCCTTGTGGAGTATCACAACACTGATGGTTTGTGTACTTAAGCTACAAGGAATTAGAGTAAGCTAGAGATGAACAGAACATAAAGAAGAGTTTAAAGGTGACTTAGAGTGAATGGGCAAGCAATGATCTGCCCTTAGGCAGACCCAAAACATGTATACCTTAACTCCCTACATTGTGACTAATTTAAAGAACACTTTGTAGGGTAGATGAGTGATACACGAAATTTATAAAGCTTGTCTCTTATTTCTTGTGTGTTAACATTACAATGGTGCTGCCTCTTTATTTATAGAGGAGTGCCTTAGGGTTTACAGCAGCAGCAACAAGACAAAGGCTGAATAAACAATTCATAACTAGGAAATGAATAAACTAAGCATGAGGAAGAAGCCAAGAGAGTTTCTGCAGCAAGGAAGAGATAGTGACAGCTCCCAACAGCTCTCTTTCTCTTAAGAGAACATGTGACTTTTATCTTATTTAAATCCCCACTTCTCTAGCCTCTGTCTCCAGCAGTCACATGTATTATTTGAATTTAAATCTGCCTCTGAAGTTAGCTGGACGAAATTGAACTTGCCTTGCCTTCCAAGACACTCTAGCTCAAGCTTGGTTGCTTGGAGGTCAAGACTGTACAGAAAAACTCCAACTTCAAGTATCTGAACTCTTCTCTTCTCTTCTTCTTCAGTTTGGTGTGGAGATGCTTGGCCTTTACTTCCTTTGTTTGGCCTTCACATCTCCTTGTCTTGCTTCACTCTAATATGAATCACGATGTAATAAGCTTGATTTGGACTCATAAATTAGTATAGAATCATCCTGAAGTTGAATCAATATCATTGGAGTTATGATGAAGAAGTTATCCCACTTTTAACCGAAGTGATTCCAGTGTGCCCTATTTGGAGATTTGGCAATTTCATCTTGATACTAATAAAACCAGAATGAATCACGATGTAAGAAGCTTGATTTGGACTCATAACTCAGTGTAGAATCACTCAGAAGTTGAATCAAGATCATAGGAGTTATGATGAAGAAGTTATCCCTCTTTTAACCGAAGTGATTCTAGTTTACCTTGTTTGGAGATTTGACAATTTCTTCTTGATTATAATCAAAACCAGAATGAATAAAGAAGTAAGAAGCTTGATTTGGACTCATAAATAAGTTCAGAACTATCCTGAAGTTGAATCAATATCATTGGACTTATGATGAAGAAGTTATCCCACTTTTAACCGAAGTAATTCCAGTTTGCCCTTTTTGGAGAGTTGGCAATTTCTTCTTGATACTAATAAAACCAGAACGAATCACGATGTAAGAAGCTTGATTTGGACTCATTAATCAGTGTAGAATCACCCTGAAGTTGAATCAAGATCATAGGAGTTATGATGAAGAAGTTATCCCACTTTTAACCGAAGTGATTCTAGTTTACCCTGTTTGGAGATTTGGCAATTTCTTCTTGATACAAATAAAACCAGAATGACTCACGATATAAGAAGCTTTATTTGGACTCATAAATCAGTTTAGAATCACCCTGAATTTGAATTAAGATTATAGGAGTTATGATGAAGAAGTTATACCACTTTTAACCGAAATAACTCCAATTTACCCTGTTTGGAGATTTGACAATTTCTTCTTTATTCTAATTAAACCAGAATGAATCAAGATTTAAGAAGCTTGATTTGGACTCATATATCAGTGTAGAATCATCCTGAAGTTGAATCAATATCATTGGATTTATAATGAAAAAGTTATCCCACTTTTAACCGAACTGATTCCAGTTTGCCCTATTTGTAGATTTGGCAATTTCTTCTTGATACTAATAAAACTAGAATGAATCACGATGTGAGAAGCTTGATTTGGACTCATATATCAGTGTAGAATCATCCTGAAGTTTAATCATTATCATTGGACTTATGATGAAGAAGTTATCCCACTTTTAAACGAAGTGATTCCTATTTGCCGTGTTTGGAGATTTGGCAATTTATTCTTGATACTAATAAAACCAGAATGAATCACGATGTAAGAAGATTGATTTGGAGTCATAAATCAGTGCAGAATCATCCTGAAGTGGAATCAATATCATTGGACTTATGATGAAGAAGTTATCCCACTTTTAACCGAAGTGATTCCAGTTTGCCCTGTTTGGAGATTTGGCAATTCATTCTTGATACTAATAAAAACAGAATGAATCACGATGTAAGAAGCTTGATTTGGACTCATTAATCAGTGTAGAATCACCCTGAAGGTTAATCAAGATCATAGGAGTTATGATGCAGAAGTTATCCCACTTTGAACCGAAGTGATTCCAGTTTACCCTGTTTGGAGATTTGGCAATTTCTTCTTGATACTAATAAAACTAGAATTAATCACGATGTAAGAAGCTTGATTTGGACTCATAAATCAGTGTAGAATCACCCTGAAGTTGAATCAAGATCATAGGAGTTATGATGAAGAAGTTATCCCACTTTAAACCAAAGTGATTCCAGTTTGCCCTGTTTGGAGAGTTGGCAATTTCTTCTTAATACTAATAAAACCAGAATGAATCACGATGTAAGAAGCTTGATTTGGACTCATAAATCAGTGTAGAATCACCCAGAAGTTGAATCAAGATCATAGGAGTTATGATGAAGACGTTATCCCACTTTTAACCGAAGTGATTCTAGTTTACTGTGTTTGGAGAGTTGGAATTTCTTCTTGATACTAATAAAACCAGAAGGAATCACGATGTAAGAAGCTTGATTTGGACTTATAAATCAGTTTAGAATCACGCTGAAGTTGAATCAAGATCATAGGAGTTATGATGAAGAAGTTATCCCACTTTTAACCGAAGTGACTCCGATTTACCTTGTTTGGAGATTTGGCAATTTCTTCTTGATACTAATAAAACCAGAATGAATCATGATGTAAGAAGCTTAAACTGGACTCATAAATCAGTGTAGAATCACCCTGAAGTTGAATCAAGATTATAGGAGTTATGATGACGAAGTTATTCCACTTTTAACCGAAGTGAATCTAGTTTGCCCTGTTTTGAGATTTGGCAATTTCTTCTTGATACTAATAAAACCAGAATGAATTACGATGTAATAAGCTTGATTTGGACTCATAAATTAGCATAGAATCATCCTGAAATTGAATCAATATCAATGGAGTTATGATGAAGAAGTTATCCCACTTTTAACCGAAGTGATTCCAGTGTGCCCTATTTGGAGATTTGGCAATTTCTTCTTGATACTAATAAAACCAGAATGAATTGTTAGAATAAGTGTGTTTAGTGTCTGGTTTGTGTGTAGAAGATGAAGAACAGGAAGAACTAGAGAGAAGGTAGAGAGAAATCGTGAGAGAGTGAAGAGAGAGAGAGAGACGAGAATAGAGAAATGAGGAATTGCATTCCTTTCCTTAATCAGTTCATAGGACACATACATAAATAGAGAAACAAGTTGACTGAGAAATGAATAAACTAATAGGTCTGATCAAGGCAGAGAACAGTCTGGACCAAGGCAGATGGCTCGTCCAGCTTAGGTGAAAGTGACTGGTCCTTATGTCTCTCTCATCCGATTCAAACCTTAACCAAGCATGTGATCTTCTTCTGTCTTGACTCCAACGGCTCCTTCTCTCTTGCTAAATCTTAGACAGATATTTAAATAAGTCTTTCCCGGTTCAACTCTCCTCTTGTGTGCCGTGCAAGTCAAGCTAGGGTTAGGGTGTACGGACTTGTACGGATCAGTTCATTCTTGATCATCCGGAATGCTTCTCTTGTCTTGATCTCTCAACTCTTGCCATTCACTTCTTCATGTCAACATTGCATCCTCTTGTTTATTGCTTCATGTTCACACTCCCCCTCAAGCTTGACTATGGGGAACCAGTCAAGCTTGGATACCATGAAGCATTCCCTCATTAAAACCTTACATGGAAAAACCACTAGGGATAAAAACCAAGCAAGGAAAAAGAGTAGAATACTTCATGGCAAGAGGATCAGTGACATGTGAGGTCTATGAGTCCAAGTCTAGGGTGAATGGACTCACAAACCTTGGTGCTGGCTGCCTTAGTGAATATATCAGCCAGTTGATCTTCACTTTTGGTATAGCATGGGAGAATGACTTGATGTTCCACTGCTTGCCTGACCTTATGGCAATCCACCTCTATGTGCTTGGTTCTCTCATGGAATACTGAGTTGGATGCAATGTGTATGGCTGCCCGATTATCACAGTGCATTGTCATGGGTGTAGTGATCTCTATACCCAAGTCCTTTAGCAATCCCTTGATCCATATGAGTTCACTAGTTAGCTTTCTCATAGATCGGTATTCTGCCTCAGCACTTGAGCAAGATACCACCTTCTGCTTCTTGCTTTTCCATGTGACTAAGTTTCCTCCAATGAATGTGCAATAGCCTGTGGTTGATCTTCTATCAACTCTGTCTCCAGCCCAATCAGCATCACAATATCCTACAACTTCAGTACTCTTGTTGCACGCCATCCATACACCTTGACCAGGAGCTTCTCTTAAGTATCTCAAGATCCTCTCCACCATATTCCAGTGATGAACTTTGGGGTCTTGCATGTGTTGACTCACTTGGTTCACAGCAAAGCACACATCTGGACGGGTGATGGTTAGGTAGATTAGCTTTCCAACCATCCTCCTATACTTCTTGATATCTTCAAAGGATGTATCTTCAAACTCCCCCTCTCGCAGTACCTTGTAGCCTTCTTCCAATGGGGTTTTGGCCTGTCTTCCTCCAAGGTTTCCTGCCTCATTTAAGATGTCAAGTGTGTACTTCCTTTGGGATAAGAAAAGCCCCTCTTTATAATTTTTAGAGTAGAAGAGATAAGAATGCGAGACTAAGAGAAGAATGTAGAGAATCCAAGCTTTAGAGATTAGGGTTCATGATGAACAAGAGAGAGAGAGAGAGAGAACGAGAGAGAGTATCATTGAAAATGTTTGCTTGCTTTATTATTCTGAGTATGAGTTACAATATATAGAGAGAGGGAGACCTAATCTAAGCCATAAACGGTCATTAAAGGAATGGTAAGCAAATGGTTAACGTGGACACACTTAGGGAGAAGGCGCGCCTAATTTGAATACTTGGCTGAGAAGGCTAGATGCCTTTGGCATCTTGACTTGATCCTTTCTCCTTTCCAGCTCGTAGACAGGCTGTCAAGGTCGAGCCTTCCTCTTCCTTATCCGGAACCTTATCCTCCTTCTTTACCGAGCCAACATAAGTTAACCTTCCTTTTAACCTTCCACGCATTTACCTCACCTTCTTACTTCCTTGCCTTCCACGTTTGGACTGCTTAGGGCACAAGTGATAAACTGTACGGCCACCTCCCATCCGTACAACTTGCCCTGATTTTGCACATTACCAAAATGTCTTCTTGGTTGAGCAAAAGTGGTTTTGGGTCAAGTGATCCGTAC
Source organism: Moricandia moricandioides (assembly GCA_905132885.1). NCBI lineage: Eukaryota > Viridiplantae > Streptophyta > Magnoliopsida > Brassicales > Brassicaceae > Moricandia > Moricandia moricandioides. The sequence continues at coordinate 17,111 of CAJHQQ010003697.1, forward strand.
AGTCGGCCGTACAGTCCGTACTGTCCGTACACTTGCCCCAACTTTGCACCAACTCCTCCTTGATCTCATTCCTTAGACTAAGTGCTCTCATCCTCTTCTTTATTCACTCAGAACAACACTCCCCCTCAAGCTTGACCATGTGGAACAAGTCAAGCTTGGAATGTCATGAGATCTTCCTCATTAAAAACCTCACCAAAGGAAAACCCTTTTTGGGATAAAACCTTTGATGAGGGAAAAAGAGTAAAGACCCCATGACGAGGGGATCAGTTGCTTGAGGTAAGGCTAATGAGTCCTAATCTGGTGTGAATAGACTCAATAACCTTTTGGCTTGCTGCCTTGGTGAACACATCTGCCAACTGATCTTCACTCCTAGTGTAGCACGGTAAGATCTCTCCAATGCCAATCATTTGTCTTACTTTGTGGCAGTCCACCTCTATATGCTTGGTTCTCTCATGGAACACCGAGTTTGTTGCAATGTGAATGGCTGCCTGGTTGTCACAATGCATGGTCATTGGTGTAGCTTGCTCAACTCCCAAATGCTTCAATATCCCTTTGATCCAAACCAGCTCATTTGTCAGCTTCAACATGGCTCTATACTCTGCCTCAGCACTTGAACAAGAGACCACCTTCTGCTTCTTGCTTTTCCAAGTGACCAGGTTCCCCCCAATGAAGGTGCAATAGCCTGTGGTGGACTTCCTATCAGCTCTATCTCCTGCCCAATCTGCATCACAATAGCCTACTACTTCAGTGCTTTCATTGCAGCTCATCCATACTCCTTGGCTTGGTGATCCATTCAGATAGCTTAGGATTCTGTCCACCATCCTCCAGTGATGATCTCTTGGCTCTTGCATATGTTGGCTCACCTGGTTCACAGCAAAACAAATATCAGGACGAGTAATGGTCAAATAGATTAACTTACCAACCATCCTCCTATAGAGTTTAGGATCTTCAAAGAGTTGAGTGCTCTCAAGCTCCCCCTCACGTGGAACCTTATATCCATCCTCCAGTGGCATTTTGGCTATCTTTCCACCAAGTTTACCTGCATCTTTCAAAAGATCAAGTGTATATTTCCTTTGGGACATGAATAAACCTTCCTTGGATCTACATATCTCAATCCCAAGGAAGTATTTCATCTCCCCTAAGTCTTTGATTTCAAACACAGATTTCAGATAGTCTTTTGTATCCTTTATACCTTCTTTGTCACTTCCAGTTATGATGATATCATCAACATAAACTAGAAGGACAATGATACCTGAGGATGTGGTGAGAGTGAAGAGAGTGTGATCCAATTCTGATCTTCTGAAGCCTCGTCCATTCAAAGTAGTACTCAGCTTGTTGTACCAAGCTCTAGGAGACTGCTTTAGACCATATATAGCTTTCTTTAATCTCAACACATTCCCTGGTTTGACAAGACTTTCAAGACCTGGTGGAGGCTTCATGTATACTTCATCTTCAAGCTCTCCCTGGAGGAATGCATTCTTCACATCCATTTGCCATAGATCCCACTTTAGATTAGTCGCCACAGATAGGACAATCCGGATAGTGTGAAGTTTGGCAACCGGGGCAAAAGTATCTATATAGTCTTCTCCATAGGTTTGTGTAAACCCTCTAGCCACCAGTCTTGTCTTCCTCCTCTCTATCTTTCCATTTGGTAGGAACTTGATAGTGAAGATCCATCTACTGGTCACAGCCTTTTTCCCTTTAGGCAACTCACTTTCATACCATGTCTCATTCTTTATCATTGCATTTGCTTCATCAGCCACTGAGTTTCTCCATTCTTCATCCTCCATTGCTTCCTCATAGGAACTTGGAACATGACTTTCGTCTAGGCTTGTGATGAAAGCACAATGCTCTTTTGGGATTTCAGCAAGTGAGCATACCATTTGATTAGGATGTGCTACTGCTTGTGCATTGTAGTACACCCTTGTGTTGATCCAGTTTGATGGATCCCTTCTTATCCGTGTGCTTCTTCTTAGTGGAACCTCTACTACTTGTTCTTCCTGACCTCCATGACCTTCTTCTTCAGGATCATGGTTTCCTTCACTTCCATCTTCACTTGGAACTTCACCTTGATCATGACTTCCTGAGCCTTCTTCTTGACCTTCAACCTCAGGTCCATTTCCCCCTTCATGATCATGGTTGGTTTGATCTTCAGCTTCATGAGTGTTAGGCACTCCTTGCCTTATCTGATCCTGGGTCATATTAATCCCAAGACCTTCAAGAATGATCCGGAGACTAGTTGCCTTATCAGATGCTTGAGATAGATCCTTCAAATCATCCCAGCTCTTCTCTTCATAGTATCCTCTGGATTCCACAAACTTTACATCCCTTGACACCAGAACTCTTCTTGTCTTTGGATCAAAGCATTTGTAACCCTTCTGTGTTGTTGAGTATCCAATAAACATTGCTCTTGTGCTTCTTGGTTCCAGTTTGCTCCTCATTTCTCCTGGTACTAGCACAAAGCACAAGCACCCAAACACTCTCATGTGATGTAATACCGGCTTCTCCTTGTTCAACACCTCAAATGGCGCCTTGTCTTCCAATACCCTGGTTGGTATCCTATTGATTAGGTAGCACGCAGTCATCACAGCATCACTCCAAAACCTCTTTGGAACACTTGACTGGAACATGATGGATCTAGCAACTTCCATAAGGTGTCTATTCTTCCTTTCAGCAACTCCATTTTGTTGGGGAGTGTAAGGGCAGCTTGTCTGATGAAGAATCCCATGTTGAGATAGGTGTTGCTTGAAGGCCAAGCTTGTGTACTCACCACCATTGTCAGACCTGAAAATCTTTATCTTGGCATTATAGTGGTTAGTTACATAAGCCTGGAAATTTCTAAATGCATCAAGCACCCTATCTTTAGTTTGAATGAGTGTTATCCAGGTGTATTTCGATTTTTCATCAATGAATGTTACAAAGTACTTGTAATTTTCCCTAGATAGACAAGGAGCAGTCCATACATCAGAATGCACAAGATCAAAGCATTTCTCATATAAAGTAGTGGATTTATGAAAGACAGTTTTACAATGCTTGCCCAAAATACATGCTTCACATTCATTATTTTTATATATGACACCTGGTAACATCAAACTTAGAGCTCTAACATGTGGATGTCCTAATCTAGCATGCCATAATGCATTTTTATTCAATACTGAAGTAGAACTAAACGAGTAACAAAGACTAGAAATGGGATCAGTGTCTTCCAACATATAGAGGTCTCCTCTTGCAACTCCCTTTCCAATCAACTTATGGCTCTCAATATCCTGAAACTTCACATCATTAGGACTGAATATGACATTGCAATGTAAATCAGTTACGCATTTCTTAACAGATAGAAGATTAGATGTGAATTCAGGCATATAGTAAGCTTTAGAATCCTTGTCAAACAGTCTTAATGTGCCTATTCCTTTTATAGCTACTCTATCTCCATTTGCAATCATTACATGACCATGAGCAGGTTCTATATTCTTTATAAGACTATTGTCACTGATCATATGATGAGATGCTCCTGAATCAACTATTAGAGGTTTACATGTGCTATGAGCAGTATGGGAACTAGGCATTTCAAGAGTATGTTCTAAATGACTAAGGTTCTTAAGCCATTGAGATGCAACATATGATTCATCAGGGATATTCATTATGTTATATGCAGCATAGGAGTACCCTAAGGGGTTACCAGATACATTACCATTCTCCTTGAGAGCTTTGATTAGAGCATCAATGTCTGATCTCCTGACCAGTTCATGCTCCATGCTCTTCACTGGCGTGTGTTGAGAAGCTAAGGCCTTTCCTTCACCCTCACGCATTGTTGAACTAGCTCCAGATGGACCAGCTTCACTTGTTTCTGATGAGAGGTGGGCTCGTGCATCTCTATCCTTCATGAACTTCACAGGCTTGAGATGGGGATGGAGTATCCAGCATTGACTCCTCTTATGACCCGGCTTCTTGCAATGATCACAGTTCCCTCCAAACCTTCTATCCTCACCACTTCTCCTTTCATCTGGTCTGTACATAGCTTTGTTAGCTTGAACAGCCTCTGCCTTGTTAGCAAGAGAGAGTTCCCCCTTACCACCAAACAGTCCCAAGGACCCTTCCTCCTTCTGGATTTGAGCACATACTTCCTCTAAGGTTGGAAGCTTTGAGGATCTCAGTATGTGTTTAATCAAATCATTGAAGGCTGGATTCAGAGTCAAGAGTAATCCAAACACCTGATCTTGTTCACGCCTCTCCATTAGGACATCTTGATCAGTGGTGTTGGGTCTGAGCATCTCTAGTTCAGACCATAAAGCCCTGAACTTTCCCAAGTGTTTAGTAAACTCCACCTCTTCCTGCGCAAGTGTGTTGATAGCCCTCTTTAGCTCAAACACCCGGCTCAGATTGGATGTGTTTCCATAGATCTTCTGAAGAGTCTCCCATAGATCCTTTGGCGTCTCACAGTAGCTGTAAGCTTCAAGGATAGATGCATCTAGAGACCCTTGAATCATGGTTAGAACCATCATGTCATCTTGAATCCACTTCTGTTGATCAGCAAGCGCCGATTCTTCTGTGCCTTTGTCCTTGTCAGCAACTGGTTTTGGAGCTCCATCAGACACATGACTCCACAAACCCTTGCTCCCAACCGCAGTCTTCACTAGGCGAGACCACAACAGGTAGTTTCCACCACCTTTAAGTGTAACCGGAACCGTTACCACTATCTTGCTTCCTTCCATCTCTCAAGAACAGTTTGAACACGAAATGAAGGTGAAAGTAAGAGGATTTAAACACCAGGATATGAGTAACCTGGCTCTGATACCATGTGATTTTTAGAGTAGAAGAGATAAGAATGCGAGACTAAGAGAAGAATGTAGAGAATCCAAGCTTTAGAGATTAGGGTTCATGATGAACAAGAGAGAGAGAGAGAGAGAACGAGAGAGAGTATCATTGAAAATGTTTGCTTGATTTATTATTCTGAGTATGAGTTACAATATATAGAGAGAGGGAGACCTAATCTAAGCCATAAACGGTCATTAAAGGAATGGTAAGCAAATGGTTAACGTGGACACACTTAGGGAGAAGGCGCGCCTAATTTGAATACTTGGCTGAGAAGGCTAGATGCCTTTGGCATCTTGACTTGATCCTTTCTCCTTTCCAGCTCGTAGACAGGCTGTCAAGGTCGAGCCTTCCTCTTCCTTATCCGGAACCTTATCCTCCTTCTTTACCGAGCCAACATAAGTTAACCTTCCTTTTAACCTTCCACGCATTTACCTCACCTTCTTACTTCCTTGCCTTCCACGTTTGGACTGCTTAGGGCACAAGTGATAAACTGTACGGCCACCTCCCATCCGTACAACTTGCCCTGATTTTGCACATTACCAAAATGTCTTCTTGGTTGAGCAAAAGTGGTTTTGGGTCAAGTGATCCGTACAGTCGGCCGTACAGTCCGTACTGTCCGTACACTTGCCCCAACTTTGCACCAACTCCTCCTTGATCTCATTCCTTAGACTAAGTGCTCTCATCCTCTTCTTTATTCACTCAGAACAACACTCTTTAGATCGGCATATTTCAATCCCAAGGAAGTACTTTAACTCTCCTAAATCCTTAATATCAAATGCTGTTTTAAGAAAGGTTTTAGTTGAGATGATACCTCCCTTGTCACTACCAGTGATGATAATGTCATCTACATAGACAAGAATGACTACCATTCCTTGCTGGCTGGTTAGTGTGAAGAGTGTATGATCAGCTTCAGACTTCACAAAGCCTCTTCCATTGAGTGTTGTGCTCAACTTGTGATACCAGGCCCTTGGTGATTGCTTCAATCCATAGATTGCCTTCTTTAGTCTTAGGACATTTCCTGGTTTTACAAGGCTCTCTAGGCCAGGAGGTGGTCGCATGTACACTTCATCTTCCAACTCTCCTTGTAGGAATGCATTCTTCACATCCATTTGCCATAGTTCCCATTCCAAGTTAACAGCAATGGAGAGAACAATTCTTATTGTATGAAGTTTAGCCACTGGTGCAAATGTATCAATGTAGTCCTCTCCATAAGTTTGAGTGAATCCCCTTGCTACTAGTCTAGTCTTCTTCCTCTCTGGTTTCCCATTTGCTAGATACTTGATAGTGAAGATCCATCTATTTGTTACTGCCTTCTTGCCTTTTGGGAGTTCAGCTTCATACCATGTATCATTTGCTATCATGGCATCAGTCTCTTTCCCTACTGACTCTCTCCACTCCTCATGTTCCATGGCTTCCTGATATGACCTTGGTATCCATTCTTGATCCAACTCACTGATGAAGGCTTGATGTTCTTCTGGATACTGAGCCATAGAGCATGTTGCACTGATTGGTTGAGCTACTGCCTCAGCATTGAAGTATACTCTTGCGTTGATCCAGTTTGATGCAGGGTTCCTGATCCTTGTACTTCTTCTCAGAGGTTATATCTGATCAGGTTCTGCCTCTGCCTCATTTGTTTCACTTGAATCTTCTGGTTGAGTCACATTTTCTGTGTCTGATGGCGACTCATCTTGATCATGAGCCATTGAGTTTCCTTCAGGATGTATTGTGTCATTGCCCCCTCAGGATCAGGATGAGTAGCTTGAATGTTTTCCTCAGCAGGTTCCTCACCATGAGCTGAGTTCTCCTTGTTATCCATAGGTTCTTGTGGCAGGTTGATGCCAAGATTCTCTAGAATCACCCTCAGGTTGTTGGCTCTATCAGAGGCAGAGTGAGAGAGGTCCTTGAGTTCACTCCAACTCTTCTCATCATAATAGGCTTTTGATTCCACAAATCTGACATCCCTGGAGATTAGAACTTTCCTAGTGGCTGGGACATAGCACTTGTATCCCTTCTGAGTTGGTGAGTAGCCAATGAACATAGCCTTGGTGCTCTTAGCCTCCAGTTTGTTTCTTAGTTCACCTGGGATCAAAACAAAACACAAACACCCAAACACACGCAAGTGATCTATAGAGGGTCTAGTGTTGTTGAGTACCTCATAAGGTGATTTATCACTGAGGACTTTTGTGGGAATTCTGTTGATCAAGTAAGAAGCCGTGACAACTGCATCTCCCCATAGTCTTTTAGGCACATTCATGTGGAACATCATGCTCCTGGCCACCTCCATTAGATGTCGATTTTTCCTCTCTGCCACACCATTTTGTTGAGGAGTGTAGGGGCAACTAGTTTGATGGATGATGCCTTGTGTTGCAAGGTGTTGCGTGAAGGCTGTGCTGGTGTATTCTCCTCCATTGTCTGACCTAAAGATCTTAATCTTGGCATGAAAGTGATTAGCAACATAACTTTGAAAGTTCTTAAAGGCTTCTAGTACCCTATCCTTTGATTTTAACAATGTTAACCAAGTGTACTTAGATTTTTCATCTATAAATGTCACAAAGTATTTATGTTGTTCTCTAGATTCACAGGGTGCTGTCCACACATCAGAATGAACTAGATCAAAGCAATTATCATATATAGTCATGGATTTAGGAAACACAGATTTGCAATGTTTTCCTAAGATACAAGCCTCACAATCACTTTTAAAATAAATACTAGGCAACATGATGTTCAAGGCACGAGAATGAGGATGTCCTAGTCTAGCATGCCATATTACATCTTTAGGGAATTCAGAAACATAATTTAAAGCACAAGATAAATCAGAAGCTAGCATTGTGTTCTCAAGTAAGTACAAGTCTCCCTTGGTTCCACCTTTGCCCAGCAACTTACTAGTCTCAATATCCTGAAAATAAACCTCATTAGGAGTGAATGTAACATGACAATTCAAGTCAGAGGTGACTTTCTTAACAGACAGAAGATTAGATGCAAAGGTTGGCATATAGAAAGCCTTAGACACTTTGTCAAACAATTGTAAATCACCTACACCTTTTATTGGTACCCTATCACCATTAGCTATCATGACACTGCCTAAGGCTGGTTTTATATTGGTAATCAGGTTTGAATCACTAATCATATGGTGTGATGCACCTGAATCTATTACTAGAGGTCTAGCAGTGTCTAATCTATTCATGGAAGTACCAGCAATGTAAGATGCATTAAGTGAGATACCAAGGGTATTAGGGATACCAGAGTTTTCTTTTAAAGCCTTGATGAGAGCCTCTAGATCAGATCTTTTGATGGTCTCATCTTGATTAGTCCTTGCTGTGGAGTAAGAAGAAGTTGTCGCCAAGGCCTTTCCCATACCAGTGTTGGTGCACGTTGAGAGGCATCCAGAGGGAGTTACTGGTTCAGCTCCATCATTTGAGAAGTGAGCTCTAGCCTCCTGGTACTGATTCCTTTGCTCCTTGAACTTATTTGGTTTCAAATGGGGATGGAGTATCCAGCATTTGTCCTTCATGTGACCCTTCTTTTTGCAATGATCACATATCAAGGTCTTCCTATCATCATACTTGTAAACTCCTTTGTTTGCTACTGGTCCCTCAGCTTGATTGCTCATGACCAGCTCACCTTTGCCTCCAAATAGACCCAGGGATCCTTGCTCCTTTTGTATCTGAGCACAAACTTCTTCCAGGCTTGGTAGCTTGTCAGCTCGCAGTATATGTTTGATTAGGTCATTGTAGGTTGAACTAAGGGTGAGAAGTTGATGAACCCCTGGAGAGGAGATCCTTTTTGTCCCTGATACTTTTGAAGGAAGATCTGATGGTTTTGAGAGAGATCTGAGTTGATTTTGATGATGATGGATGGATTGATTGGATGATCTTCAGAAATGATCTATGAACTAATCAGATCTTGTGTAGATGTGTCTAAGATCAAGAGAATGAACTCTGTTTGTGATCAAAGACAAGTTTTGCTTGCAGAGAATGAACTCCTAGCAATCAGTGTTCATGGATGAACAAGGGATTCACAGATTTAGAGAGAATTTTGATAAAAAGGTGAATGCCTATTATTCTGGTCTTGCCTACACTTATATAGGTTACAAATGATGTGGAAACCAAAAGATAAGTGCAGAAAATAAGAAACTTAGAAACTAGGAATGTAGACTTGATTTTGGACCAGAATAAAGTTTTTGTTGAATGACTCTTGGCATGCCACGACCAAGACTTTCTTGGTGACTTCCTCTTGGTATTATTGGTGAGAATGGACTTGAAATGGACTGAAGAAAAGGTTGGTCGAATTTGGCATGAAACAGACCCATAGTGAGTTTGTTATGACTTTTTCCTTGGGCTGAAATCACTTCGCCTTGGGTCTCTGGAACCAAAACACATCCAAATGGTTTCTTGGACTTGAATTTCGTGGCTGGTTCATCAGAAAGAGATAATGGATCCTTAACTTTGGGTTTGGACTTCTTTTGGGCTGAGAGAAACAAATCTGATCCATCTTCTTTTTTTGGGGCCAAAAATCACTTGTCTAGCTAGGTCCATGGCAGCTTAAGTGTCACTCTCATTCAGCTCAGCTCGTCTTTGTGTAGTGTCACTCAGCTGGTTCAGCTCCAAGTTCAGCTCGTTCATCTCATTCAGCTTTAAGGTAGTGTCACTTAGCTCGTCCAGCTCATTTATCTCAATCACACTCACATCAGCTGGTGTTAGCTCAGTATGCTCGCATTTCTTCCATCCTGGTTTGTCCTTTGTTTGTTGATCAGCTGGGTCAGCCATGGTTACATCAGAAGTAACCCAAAGACCTTATCCTGCTCACGCCTTTCATTCAAGGCTGCTGGTTCAGTTGTGTGTGGTCTGAGCGTCTCCAACTCAGCCCAAAGGGACCTGAACTTGCCAAAATGAACCGTAAAGTCCACATCTTCTTGGCTGAGAGAGTTGATGGCCTTCTTTACTTCAAAAACTCGAGTAAGGTTAGAGATGTTTCCATAAGCCTTGTAGAGAGTTTCCCATAAGTCTTTTGAGCTTTCACAGTATGAATAAGCTTCCAAAATGGCTGGATCCAGAGAGTTTTGGATGAGAGAAAGCACCATGAGATCCTCCTGAGCCCATTTGCCTTCATCCACCACAACAATCTCCTTTCCATCTTCTCCTTGGATGGTCTGTTTTGGAGCTTCTCCGGTTGAGACATGGCTCCATAAACCTCTTCCTCCAAGGGCAGTTTTCACCAATCTAGACCATAGAAGGTAGTTTACCCCCTTCAGAGTCACAGGAATGGTCGCAAGTTTGGTGTTCTCCATCTTCTTCTGCTATTAACCGCTGGGTAATAGGGTGAGCCTTGAAGAAAATCGACAAGAGAATAGAGCAGAGTGCTTTGCGGAAGTAGAGAAAGGTTTCAAGAGCTTAGAGGCTCTGATACCATGTTAGAATAAGTGTGTTTAGTGTCTGGTTTGTGTGTAGAAGATGAAGAACAGGAAGAACTAGAGAGAAGGTAGAGAGAAATCGTGAGAGAGTGAAGAGAGAGAGAGAGACGAGAATAGAGAAATGAGGAATTGCATTCCTTTCCTTAATCAGTTCATAGGACACATACATAAATAGAGAAACAAGTTGACTGAGAAATGAATAAACTAATAGGTCTGATCAAGGCAGAGAACAGTCTGGACCAAGGCAGATGGCTCGTCCAGCTTAGGTGAAAGTGACTGGTCCTTATGTCTCTCTCATCCGATTCAAACCTTAACCAAGCATGTGATCTTCTTCTGTCTTGACTCCAACGGCTCCTTCTCTCTTGCTAAAGCTTAGACAGATATTTAAATAAGTCTTTCCCGGTTCAACTCTCCTCTTGTGTGCCGTGCAAGTCAAGCTAGGGTTAGGGTGTACGGACTTGTACGGATCAGTTCATTCTTGATCATCCGGAATGCTTCTCTTGTCTTGATCTCTCAACTCTTGCCATTCACTTCTTCATGTCAACACTGCATCCTCTTGTTTATTGCTTCATGTTCACATGAATCACAATGTAAGAAGCTTGATTTGGACTCATAAATCAGTGTAGAATCACCCTGAAGTTGAATCAAGATCATAGGAGTTATGATGAAGAAGTTATCCCACTTTTAACCGAAATGATTCTAGTTTACCCTGTTTGGAGATTTGGCAATTTCTTCTTGATACAAATAAAACCAGAATGAATCACGATATAAGAAGCTTTATTTGGACTCATAAATCAGTTTAGAATCACCCTGAATTTGAATTAAGATTATAGGAGTTATGATGAAGAAGTTATACCACTTTTAACCGAAATAACTCCAGTTTACCCTGTTTGGAGATTTGACAATTTCTTCTTGATTCTAATTAAACCAGAATGAATCAAGATGTAAGAAGCTTGATTTGGACTCATATATCAGTGTAGAATCATCCTGAAGTTGAATCAATATCATTGGATTTATAATGAAAAAGTTATCCCACTTTTAACCGAATTGATTCCAGTTTGCCCTATTTGTAGATTTGGCAATTTCTTCTTGATACTAATTAAACTTGAATGAATCACGATGTGAGAAGCTTGATTTGGACTCATAAATCAGTGTAGAATCACCCTGAAGTTGAATCAAGATTATAGGAGTTATGATGAAGAAGTTATTCCACTTTTAACCGAAGTGAATCTAGTTTGCCCTGTTTTGAGATTTGGCAATTTCTTCTTGATACTAATAAAACCAGAATTAATCACGATGTAAGAAGCTTGATTTGGACTCATAAATCAGTATAGAATCATCCTGAAGTTGAATCAATATCATTGGAGTTATGATGAAGAAGTTATCCCACTTTTAACCGAAGTGATTCCAGTGTGCCCTATTTGGAGATTTGGCAATTTCTTCTTGATACTAATAAAACCAGAATGAATCACTATGTAAGAAGATTGATTTGGACTCATAATTCAGTGTAGAATCACCCAGAAGTTGAATCAAGATCATAGGAGTTATGATGAAGAAGTTATCCCACTTTTAACCGAAGTGATTCTAGTTTACCTTGTTTGAAGAGTTGGCAATTTCTTCTTGGTACTAATAAAACTAGAATGAATCACGATGTGGGAATATTGATTTGGACTCATAAATCAGTGTAGAATCACCCTGAAGTTGAATCAAGATCATAGGAGTTATGAAGAAGAAGTTATCCCACTTTTAACCGAAGTGATTCCAGTTTGTCTTGTTTGGAGAGTTGGCAATTTCTTCTTGATTCTAATCAAACAATAATGAATCAAGATCTTAGAAGCTTTATTTGGACTCATAAATCAGTGGATAATGACCCTGAATTTGAATCAAGATCATAGGAGTTATGATGAAGAAATTATCCCACTTTTAACCGAAGTGAATCTAGTTTGCCTTGTTTTGAGATTTGGCAATTTCTTCTTGATACTAATAAAACCAGAATGAATAACGATGTAAGAAGCTTGATTTGGACTTATAAATCAGTTTAGAATCACCCTGAAGTTTAATCAAGATCATAGGAGTTATGATGAAGAAGTTATCCTACTTTTAACCGAAGTGACTCCGATTTACCTTGTTTGGAGATTTGGCAATTTCTTCTTGATACTAATAAAACCAGAATGAATCACAATGTAAGAAGCTTGATTTGGACTCATAAATTGTTAGAATAAGTGTGTTTAGTGTCTGGTTTGTGTGTAGAAGATGAAGAACAGGAAGAACTAGAGAGAAGGGAGAGAGTATTCGTGAGAGAGTGTAGAGAGAGCCAAATTTGCCCTGTTTGGAGATTTGGCAATTTTTCTTGATACTAATAAAGACCAGAAATGAATCACTTGATGTAAGAAGACTTGATTAGGACTCATAAAATCAGTGTAGAATCACCTTCTGAAGTTTGACTCAAAGATTCATAGGAGTTAAGATGAAGAAGTTATCCCACTTTTTAAACACCGAAGTGATTCCAGTTTGCCCTGTTTGGAGATTTGGCAATTTCTTTCTTGATACTAATAAACCAGAATGAATCACGATGTAAGAAGCTTGATTTGGACTCATAAATCAGTGTAGAATACCCTGAAGTTGACTCAAGATCATAGGGTTATGATGAAGAATTATCCCACTTTTAACCGAAGTGATTCCAGTTTGCCCTGTTTGGAGATTTGGCAATTTCTTCTTGATACTAATAAAACCAGAATGAATCACGATGTAAGAGCTTGATTTGGACTCATAAATCAGTGGTGAATCACCCTGAAGTTGAATCAATATCATAGGAGAAGAGTTATGATTGAAGAAGTTATCCCACTTTAAACCGAAGTGGATTCCAGTTTGCCCTGTTTCGAGATTTGGGCAAATTTCTTCTTGATACTAATAAAATCCAGAAATAGATCACGATGTAAGAAGCTTGGATTTGGACTCATAAATCAGTGTCGAATCACCCTGAAGTTGACTCAAGGATCAAAGGCAGTTATGGATGAAGAAGTTATCCACTTTTAACCGGAAGTGATTCCAGTTTGCCCTGTTTGGAGATTTGGGCAATTTCTTCTTGATACTAATAAACCAGAATGAATCACGATGTAAGAAGCTTGATTTGGACTCATAAATCAGTGTCGAATCACCCTGAAGTTGACTCAAGATCATAGGAGTTATGATGAAGAAGTTATCCCACTTTTAACCGAAGTGATTCCAGTTTGCCCTGTTTGGAGATTTGGCAATTTCTTCTTGATACTAATAAAACCAGAATGAATCACGATGTAAGAAGCTTGATTTGGACTCATAAATCAGTGTAGAATCACCCTGAAGTTGAATCAAGATCATAGGAGTTATGATGAAGAAGTTATCCCACTTTTAACCGAAGTGATTCCAGTTTGCCCTGTTTGGAGATTTGGCAATTTCTTCTTGATACTAATAAAACCAGAATGAATCACGATGTAAGAAGCTTGATTTGGACTCATAAATCAGTGTAGAATCACCCTGAAGTTGACTCAAGATCATAGGAGTTATGATGAAGAAGTTATCCCACTTTTAACCGAAGTGATTCCAGTTTGCCCTGTTTGGAGATTTGGCAATTTCTTCTTGATACTAATAAAACCAGAATGAATCACGATGTAAGAAGCTTGATTTGGACTCATAAATCAGTGTCGAATCACCCTGAAGTTGACTCAAGATCATAGGAGTTATGATGAAGAAGTTATCCCACTTTTAACCGAAGTGATTCCAGTTTGCCCTGTTTGGAGATTTGGCAATTTCTTCTTGATACTAATAAAACCAGAATGAATCACGATGTAAGAAGCTTGATTTGGACTCATAATCAGTGTAGAATCACCCTGAAGTTGACTCAAGATCATAGGAGTTATGATGAAGAAGTTATCCCACTTTTAACCGAAGTGATTCCAGTTTGCCCTGTTTGGAGATTTGGCAATTTCTTCTTGATACTAATAAAACCAGAATGAATCACGATGTAAGAAGCTTGATTTGGACTCATAAATCAGTGTAGAATCACCCTGAAGTTGACTCAAGATCATAGGAGTTATGATGAAGAAGTTATCCCACTTTTAACCGAAGTGATTCCAGTTTGCCCTGTTTGGAGATTTGGCAATTTCTTCTTGATACTAATAAAACCAGAATGAATCACGATGTAAGAAGCTTGATTTGGACTCATAAATCAGTGTGAATCACCCTGAAGTTGACTCAAGATCATAGGAGTTATGATGAAGAAGTTATCCCACTTTTAACCGAAGTGATTCCAGTTTGCCCTGTTTGGAGATTTGGCAATTTCTTCTTGATACTAATAAAACCAGAATGAATCACGATGTAAGAAGCTTGATTTGGACTCATAAATCAGTGTCGAATCACCCTGAAGTTGACTCAAGATCATAGGAGTTATGATGAAGAAGTTATCCCACTTTTAACCGAAGTGATTCCAGTTTGCCCTGTTTGGAGATTTGGCAATTTCTTCTTGATACTAATAAAACCAGAATGAATCACGATGTAAGAAGCTTGATTTGGACTCATAAATCAGTGTAGAATCACCCTGAAGTTGACTCAAGATCATAGGAGTTATGATGAAGAAGTTATCCCACTTTTAACCGAAGTGATTCCAGTTTGCCCTGTTTGGAGATTTGGCAATTTCTTCTTGATACTAATAAAACCAGAATGAATCACGATGTAAGAAGCTTGATTTGGACTCATAAATCAGTGTGAATCACCCTGAAGTTGACTCAAGATCATAGGAGTTATGATGAAGAAGTTATCCACTTTTAACCGAAGTGATTCCAGTTTGCCCTGTTTGGAGATTTGGAATTTCTTCTTGATACTAATAAAACCAGAATGAATCACGATGTAAGAAGCTTGATTTGGACTCATAAATCAGTGTAGAATCACCCTGAAGTTGACTCAAGATCATAGGAGTTATGATGAAGAAGTTATCCCACTTTTAACCGAAGTGATTCCAGTTTGCCCTGTTTTGGAGATTTGGCAATTTCTTCTTGATACTAATAAAACCAGAATGAATCACGATGTAAGAAGCTTGATTTGGACTCATAAATCAGTGTAGAATCACCCTGAAGTTGACTCAAGATCATAGGAGTTATGATGAAGAAGTTATCCCACTTTTAACCGAAGTGATTCCAGTTTGCCCTGTTTGGAGATTTGGCAATTTCTTCTTGATACTAATAAAACCAGAATGAATCACGATGTAAGAAGCTTGATTTGGACTCATAATCAGTGTAGAATCACCCTGAAGTTGAATCAATATCATAGGAGTTATGATGAAGAAGTTATCCCACTTTTAACCGAAGTGATTCCAGTTTGCCCTGTTTGGAGATTTGGCAATTTCTTCTTGATACTAATAAAACCAGAATGAATCACGATGTAAGAAGCTTGATTTGGACTCATAAATCAGTGTTAGAATCACCCTGAAGTTGAATCAAGATCATAGGAGTTATGATGAAGAAGTTATCCCACTTTTAACCGAAGTGATTCCAGTTTGCCCTGTTTGGAGATTTGGGAATTTATTCTTGATACTAATAAAACCAGAATGAATCACGATGTAAGAAGCTTGATTTGGACTCATTAATCAGTGTAGAATCACCCTGAAGTTGAATCAATATCATTGGAGTTATGATGAAGAAGTTATCCCACTTTTAACCGAAGTGATTCCAGTTTGCCCTGTTTGGAGATTTGGCAATTTCTTCTTGATACAAATAAAACCAGAATGAATCACGATGTAAGAAGCTTGATTTGGACTCATAAATCAGTTTAGAATCATCCTGAAGTTGAATCAATATCATTGGACTTATGATGAAGAAGTTATCCCACTTTTAACCGAAGTGATTCTAGTTTGTCCTGTTTGGAGATTTGGGAATTTATTCTTGATACTAATAAAACCAGAATGAATCACGATGTAAGAAGCTTGATTTGGACTCATTAATCAGTTTAGAATCACCCTGAAGTTGAATCAATATCATTGGAGTTATGATGAAGAAGTTATCCCAACTTTTAACCGAAGTGATTCCAGTTTGTCCTGTTTAGAGATTTGACAATTTCTTCTTGATACAAATAAAACCAGAATGAATCACGATGTAAGAAACTTGATCTGGACTCATAAATAAGCTTAGAATCATCCTGAAGTTGAGTCAATATCATTGGACTTATGATGAAGAAGTTATCTCACTTTTAACCGCAGTGATTCTAGTTTGCCCTGTTTGGAGATTTGGGAATTTATTCTTGATAATAATAAAACCAGAATGAATCACGATGCAAAAAGCTTGATCTGGACTCATAAATCAGTGTCGAATCACCCTGAAGTTGACTTAAGATCATAGGAGTTATGATGAAGAAGTTATCCCACTTTTAACCGTAGTGATTCCATTTTACCCTGTTTGGAGATTTGGTAATTTCTTCTTGATAAAATAAAACCAGAATGAATCACGATGTAAGAAACTTGATCTGGACTCATAAATCAGTTTAGAATCATCCTGAAGTTGAATAAATATCATTTGACTTATGATGAAGAAATTATCCCACTTTTAACCGAAGTGATTCCAGTTTGTCCTGTTTGGAGATTTGGGAATTTATTCTTGATACTAATAAAACCAGAATGAATCACGATGTAAGAAGCTTGATTTGGACTCATTAATCAGTGTAGAATCACCCTGAAGTTGAAACAATATCATTGGAGTTATGATGAAGAAGTTATCCCAATTTTAACCGAAGTGATTCCAGTTTGTCCTGTTTGGAGATTTGGCAATTTCTTCTTGATAAAAATAAAACCACAATGAATCACGATGCAAGAATCTTGATTTGGACTCATAAATCAGTGTAGAATCATCCTGAAGTTGAATCAATATCATTGGACTTATGATGAATAAGTTATCCCACTTTTAACCGTAGTGATTCTAGTTTACCTTGTTTGGAGATTTGGCAATTTCATCTTGATACAAATAAAACCAGAATGAATCACGATGTAAGAAACTTGATCTGGACTCATAAATCAGTTTAGAATCATCCTGAAGTTGAATCAATATCATTGGACTTATGATGAAGAAGTTATCCCACTTTTAACCGAAGTGATTCTAATTTGTCCTGTTTGGAGATTTGGGAATTTATTCTTGATACTAATAAAACCAGAATGAATCACGATGTAAGAAGCTTGATTTGGACTCATTAATCAGTGTAGAATCACCCTGAATTTGAATCAATATCATTGGAGTTATGATGAAGAAGTTATCCCACTTTTAACCGAAGTGATTCCAGTTTGCCATGTTAGGAGATTTGGGAATTTATTCTTGATACTAATAAAACCAGAATGAAACACGATGTAAGAAGCTTGATTTGGACTCATTAATAAGTGTAGAATTACCCTGAAGTTGAATCAATATCATTGGAGTTATGATGAAGAAGTTATCCCACTTTTAACCGAAATGATTCCAGTTTGCCCTGTTTGGAGATTTGACAATTTCTTCTTGATACAAATAAAACCAGAATGAATCACGATGTAAGAAACTTGATCTGGACTCATAAATAAGTTTAGAATCATCCTGAAGTTGAATCAATATCATTGGACTTATGATGAAGAAGTTATCTCACTTTTAACCGAAGTGATTCCAGTTTGCCCTGTTTGGAGATTTGGGAATTTATTCTTGATACTAATAAAACCAGAATGAATCACGATGTAAGAAGCTTGATTTGGACTCATAAATCAGTGTCGAATAACCCTGAAGTTGACTCAAGATCATAGGAGTTATAATGAAGAAGTAATCCCACTTTTAACCGTAGTGATTCCAGTTTACCCTGTTTGGAGATTTGGCAATTTCTTCTTGATAAAAATAAAACCAGAATGAATCACGATGTAAGAAACTTGATCTGGACTCATAAATCAGCTTAGAATCATCCTGAAGTTGAATCAATATCATTGGACTTATGATGAAGAAGTTATCCCACTTTTAACCGAAGTGATTCCAGTTTGTCCTGTTTGGAGATTTGGGAATTTATTCTTCATACTAATAAAACCAGAATGAATCACGATGTAAGAAGCTTGATTTGGACTCATTAATCAGTGTAGAATCACCCTGAAGTTGAATCAATATCATTGGAGTTATGATGAAGAAGTTATCCCACTTTTAACCGAAGTGATTCCAGTTTGCCCTGTTAGGAGATTTGGGAATTTATTCTTGATACTAATAAAACCAGAATGAAACACGATGTAAGAAGCTTGATTTGGACTCATTAATAAGTGTAGAATCACCCTGAAGTTGAATCAATATCATTGGAGTTATGATGAAGAAGTTATCCCACTTTTAACAGAAATGATTCCAGTTTGCCATGTTTGGAGATTTGGCAATTTCTTCTTGATACTAATAAAACCAGAATGAATCACGATGTAAGAAGCTTGTTATGAACTCATAAATCAGTGTCGAATCACCCTGAAGTTGACTCAAGATCATAGGAGTTATGATGAAGAAGTTATCCCACTTTTGACCGTAGTGATTCCAGTTTACCCTGTTTGGAGATTTGGCAATTTCTTCTTGATAAAAATAAAACCAGAATGAATCACGATGTAAGAAACTTGATCTGGACTCATAAATCAGTTTAGAATCATCCTGAAGTTGAATCAATATCATTGGAGTTATGATGAAGAAGTTATCCCACTTTTAACCGAATTGATTCCAGTTTGCCCTGTTTGGAGATTTGGCAATTTCTTCTTGATACAAATAAAACCAGAATGAATCACGATGTAAGAAACTTGATCTGGGCTCATAAATCAGTTTAGAATCATCCTGAAGTTGAATCAATATCATTGGACTTGTGATGAAGAAGTTATCCCACTTTTAACCGAAGTGATTCTAGTTTGCCCTGTTTAGAGATTTGGGAATTTATTCTTGTCACTAACAAAACCAGAATGAATCACGATGCAAGAAGCTTGATTTGGACTCATTAATCAGTTTAGAATCACCCTGAAGTTGAATCAATATCATTGGACTTATGATGAAGAAGTTATCCCACTTTTAACCGAAGTGATTCCAGTTTGCCCTGTTTGGAGATTTGGCAATTTCTTCTTGATACAAATAAAACCTGATGCGTCCCTAGGATGCTCTTTGGTTGATGGGAATGGATAGATCCTTGCAAGAACGAATCAGAGACTCAAGTTCTTCAAGGCGTGTGGATTGAATGGTGACACAAGAGGGATGGATGATCTCTTGATACTCCTAGATGATTAACTTGGATATGACACACCAAACTAAACACCCTTAGGTCTCTGGATACTACACACCAGAACTCGACACACTTTCTAGAGAGAGAGCCGTCAAGGAGAAAGGAACTTGTTTAATAAAAAGCTGGATGACTACAAGAGGGTGTAGAGAACCCTTTAAATAAGAAACCAGAGACAAATCCTCTAGGGTTTCGACATTAAGCAAGAAAAGGAAAGAAAGGAAACTATAGTCTAAATTTAACTTAAGCTTAAAATGAAATAAAAATGTAACTTCTTTGAGTCTTGGACCGAGATAGGACTTAGGTGATGTGTAGACAAGTTGTGGCCTCGTTAAAAACCTTCCTCCTGGAAAACCTCGTGGGACAAAACCAAAAGCAAGGAAAAGAGCACGCACCCCATGTCTTGCCTAGACACTAAATCAGTTTGATGTAGAGATGGCTTGAATGGTGATCAAGACATCTCGGATCAGACCTTGTCCAAGACCTTCTTGTTGTGGATGTGAAGTGAGTAATCCAACAACATTCTCCTTAAGCTTCTTGACTCTGGAACGAGTCATGGGACCTTCAGGAATGGCTAGAGCATCATCACCAAGTTGTTGGTGCAATGTGGCTTCATGTGGCTCATCTAGACTCTCCTTGTTCTCCTTAGTGATCCGGTCCATGATCACATCATCCCCTCCCTCTTGAAAAGGATTTGTCCTCAAATCAGGTTCATCTTGGAGGTGACATTGAAGCTATTTGATACATCATACTTACCTTGGAGATCAAGCTTGTAGGCATTGTCATTGATCTTGTGGATGATCTCAAAGGGTCCATCAACCCTTGGCATCAGCTTGGACTTCCTCTCGTTGGGGAACCTATCCTTCCTCAGGTGCAACCAAACTTGGTCACCAACTTCAAAGGTCCTCACACGTCTCCCCTTGTTAGCTTGCTTCTCATAAAGCTTGGTCTTCTGCTCAATGTTCTGTCTAGCCTTCTCATGAATCTGTTGGACCATCTCTGCTTTCTTCTTGCCATCTAGACTTGTCCTTTCACACTCAGGTAAAGGCATTAGATCCAAAGGAGAGGTGGGATTGAACCCATAAACAATTTCAAAAGGTGAATACTTAGAAGCAGAATGCATAGCATGATTGTATGCAAATTCACAATGTGGTAAGTATTCTTCCCATGTCCTTAAGTTCTTTCTAATGAATGCACGCAGGAGTGTTCCTAAAGTCCTATTAACTACCTTAGTTTGCCCATCAGTTTGTGGATGACATGTAGTAGAAAACAATAGCTTAGTGCCTAGCTTAGACCAAAGTGTCTTCCAGAAGTAACTAAGAAACTTAGTGTCCCTATCAGAAACTATAGTTCTAGGCATGCCATGCAAACGTACAACCTCCTTAAAGAACAAGTTAGCTACATGTAATGCATCATCAGTCTTGTGACAAGCTATGAAATGTGCCATCTTAGAGAACCTATCAACAACAACAAAGATAGAATCCTTTCCAGTTCTAGTTCTAGGCAAACCAACAATAAAGTCCATAGAGATGTCATTCCAGGGATGGTGTGGAATGGGTAACGGAGTATACAAACCCTGGTTTTGAACTTGGGACTTGGCATGCTTGCAAGTAGCACACCTCCCACAGATTCTTTCCACATCTCTCTTCATGTGCGGCCAATAGAAGTGATCCTGTAAAACTTTTAAGGTCTTGGCAATCCCAAAGTGTCCCATTAGACTGCCCCCATGGGATTCCCTGACAAAAAGATCTCTCAAAGAGCAATTAGGCACACACAATCTATTGTCATAAAACAAGTAGCCTTCATTTCTAAAGTAATGCCCTGCAGCAAACTTAGCACATGAAGCATAGGCTTCCTTGAAATCATGGTCAGTATCATACATATCCTTTATCTGCTCAAACCCAAGCAACTTAACATCTAAGGTGGTCAAGAGAACATACCTCCGAGATAGTGCATCAGCAACTACATTCTCCTTACCTTGTTTATACTTGATCACGTATGGGAAGGTCTCAATGAATTCAACCCACCTTGCGTGTCTCTTGCTAAGCTTACTCTGCCCTTTTAGATACTTTAGGGACTCATGATCAGTGTGTATGACAAACTCCTTGGGCCACAAGTAATGTTGCCACGTTTGTAATGCCCTCACCAAGGCATAGAGTTCCTTGTCATAGGTTGCATAGTTGAGAGTGGCTCCTCCAAGCTTCTCACTGAAGTAGGCAATGGGTTTCCTATCCTGCATCAGCACGGCACCAATTCCAATTCCTGAGGCATCACATTCTATCTCAAAAGTTTTAGTAAAGTCAGGAAGCATAAGAAGGGGTGATTGAGTAAGCTTCTCTTTTAGGCTCTGGAAAGCCTTCTCTTGTGCTTCTCCCCACTTGAATCCAACATCCTTCTTTATCACTTCAGTTAAGGGAGCTGCAATGGTGCTAAAGTCCTTAACAAATCTCCTATAGAAGCCAGCAAGCCCATGGAAACTCCTCACTTCTCCTACTGAAGTTGGACTCGGCCAATCTTTGATTGCCTTGATCTTCTCCTCATCTACTTTAACTCCATCTGCACTCACAACAAAGCCTAGGAAAACCAAGTTATCTGTGCAAAAGGTGCACTTCTTCAAGTTGGCATAAAGCTTTTCACTTCTCAAAACACTCAAGACAGCCCTAAGATGATCTAGATGCTCTTCTAAGTTCTTGCTATATACTAGGATGTCATCAAAGTATACTACAACAGAAATGCCTATGAATGATCTAAGAACATGATTCATTAACCTCATGAATGTACTAGGTGCATTGGTTAATCCAAATGGCATAACTAACCACTCATACAATCCATGTTTAGTTTTAAAGGCAGTCTTCCATTCATCTCCTT
>CAJHQQ010003698.1:0-39416 GCA_905132885.1 Moricandia moricandioides
GTGTGTCTCCGTGCGTGTTATGGCTCCAGCACGAGTGTTCACACTGGGTTGTCTGCCTAGATTGGCAATCGGTCAGCTGGACGGAATGCGATCCGCACAGGCATCAGACTGCGTGCAGGCATTCCCGCGTGAGTGGTGATTCACCGGAACTCTCCTGAGATCCGACATCTCTTTCCGGGTACGGGACCTAATGCCGAGCAAACAGGCGATGGCCGGCGGCAACGCTAAGGTCTCCTAGGGGATTCTTTTTCTGTTCGGTCAGGTAGGAGCAGAAGCAGCCCGCCTAAGATAACTGACTGTACTTCACCAACATATGAATGTCGGGGCAAGCCCGTAAAACGAAAGAAGAAGAATAAATGCTCATCTCCTCGACTAAGGATACGTGGATTACTACACGTTGCGGCTGGCTACTCAATCCGAAACGGAGGAGTGCCTGGCCAAGGATAGCAGAGGTGGCAACACCTGGTTCCCCAATTCCCCTGAACGGACGAGGCCGTTGAAAGTCTTGTCGCTCTCCTGGTAAGCAAGGGACCACCACTTCTTCGGAGTATCGAAGAACGTTGCACTTTTTGAGGAGATATATAAGGTGGGAGCTCGCCGGTTACACACATACCCACTCCTGCCCCTCCATACACTGGCTGTCGATACTGTGCCACCTGTTGTCGGAAAGAAAGCTCCAGATTGTACCTCAGATGCAGGATTCGACGTGTCCCATCTCGAGAAGCTCAAGAGGGCCTCGCGGCTTTTCCGATCGGGTCTGTTGATACTTCAATACATACGAGGTCTGGCTCGTTGTACACACTGCATCATAGCGGATGGCTCTGGAGATGTCTCTCACACCCTCCTCTCTGACCAGATACTAGATTAGTTGCGCTCCCTCTCGCTGACCAGCTAAACTCCACTAAATACGTTCAAGGAGGACGCTTATCTTTCGACGCTGGCTCTCTGGAGAAACAATGTGTGTCTGGTAAGTTCAGGCATCCTCCATTTTTTTCTCTTCTACTTTTTCCATTAACTAGGGAGTTTTTCCACCCTGGCCTCTCTTTTTCTCCCGATCGGTAATTTGATATATATACTCTTTCTATTGCAGCCCACAAACAGCTATGAATACTTCTTTGGTATAGGGAGGGACAAAATCACGAATCGGAGGTATTAAGGCGACGTACTTTGCTCAGCTTGGCGGAAAGCCGAGAAACAAAGAATCCCGAGCCAAAGAAGATTCTCGATATTTACGCTCCTTCTCATGAAGGAAAGAGACGCGAGGAATTAACACTCCCGTAGACGGGGTGTGAGTACCGTGTGGCTATAGGCACAACGACGACCCAACATGCCAAGCCACAGCAGCGCGACTTGGTGAGAGAGAGGAGGACTGAGTGAGGCGCTCAGTGTTGGTCGCAAAACCTTGAGTCACTGGGCACGGTCATCGGCTGAGCGGAGTGTTTCAGGAGTGAGACACTCTTCACAGGTGGTGTTGCACGATTTACGTGGTGCGAGAGAAGATTGCACTGGCCCCCTTGAATGATGATGGTCGCGTGCGTGGCGTGAGAGTGTGATCTCTCGGTGGCCTCTCGAGGTTTCGTTCGCGAAAGTGACGAGAGTCAAAGCGGCCATAATTGATCGCCAAAATGCACTCGTAGATTTCGACACGAAATACTTCGGAGCCTAGCGTGTGTAAGTCGGCGTCTCACGGACGGCATTTTTTCCACACTGGCGCATCCCCGGTACGCTCATACAATATAATGAGCAGATCGATTTTGGGCGAATGGCTCTGCGGATGACGACTATAGGTGAATCTACAGGTGCCAGGACGACGATAGGTGATGCCCCCTGGATAAGCGTGAGCCCCATGACACTCAGATCCGTTTCAGAATTCCGCGTAACGGTGATGAGGGTGGAACGTAGAATCTCGTAGATGCCGCTTCTATAATAATCGGATGTCGACATCTCGATGAGACACAAATCTGTTGGACTCTATCTTTCAATGCCGGCGAGCCGATGTAGAGTTTATCACTCAAGCGGCGGCGTAGGCGATCCTCGCTTGAAAGATATCCAAGGCACCTTTACCCGCGATTTCCGATCTTATTCGCTTTCATATGGCTCTCTTTCTTGTAAATCGCCGTATCGCCGTAGCAGGCGAGTCACACGGAGCTCGCTTATATATATAGGAAGTAGACTCCATTTCGAGTGTTCCAATCACAGTCCTGAACTCGACCGGGATACTAGCGCGGATGCGGCTGAGAGGGATGGAAACTGGAGTGCCCCACCTTCTACAGAGTGCGGAGTGCGTGTGTAAGCCGCAGTGGACGAGGGAGTTGCTGGAATTGAAGCCTCTGACTCTTCGGGGGATCTCGATTTGGAGCTGAGCGAGGGTTTGCCGAGGCCATCAGAAAGCGACAAGGCCAGACCTTTGAATGAAGAATTGGAGGAGATCGAGGGATTTGGCGGCTCCGACTCAATACCCACTCTCCCGAAGGGGCCCTCCGAGTCAGACGATCTAGTCGGAAATAAGAGTCCTCACTAAAGTTTGTGAGTCGGCTGCGGGTCTTGCTACTTTCTCTTCTTCCTGTCTTATGTATTTCTCTCTTGAACTTTATCTACTTTGTCGTCTTTAGTTCTTCGGCAGCTGTTGTATGTTATTGTTTGACGCTTAGTGCACACTTATGAAAAATCAATGTTTTCAGTTCAGTGTTCTTTTGCATTGAGGCTTTTTCTCCTTTTCCCTTCCGAAGTACTTGGTTTAGTTGCCAATCTTATGCCGAAATAACTCGTCTGATTGTTTGCTAAGCGGAGCTATTGGAGTAAAAATTCTGTCGAGATAATTTGTTAGCCGTTTTACCGATTGAGATTATCGAAATGAAAAAGAATTCAATCGAAGTAATCCGCTTAGTTGTTTGTTAACAGAGATTATCGAAATGGAAAATCTTAACCGAAGTAATCCGTTTCGTCGTTTGGTCGACTGGAATTATTGAAGTAAAATGAAATTTTGTCGGAATAACTCGTTTAGTCGCTTGCTAAGAATTATCGACATATTTTTAATCGAAGTAATCAGTTTAGTCGTAGTTCCGACCAAGATTATTGAAGTAAAGGAAAATTTTGTCGGAATAACTCGTTTAGTCGCTTGCTAAGAATTATCGACATATTTCTGATCGAAGTAATCGGTTTAGTCGTAGTTCCGACCAAGATTATCGAAGTAATCTCCCTCGTCGTTGAATAGACGGTAGAGATCTAGGGAAATAATGGTTCTCGCCTCGCTTTTTCGAGTACTTCGCCAGCTTTCGGCTGGCCAGGCCTGCTGAGATAATTTTGAAGGGGGCTTGAATTATTTCCCAGACCGTTGATCAGTGTGATTCGGTATTCGCTCTGGGTTCATGTCTGATCAAGACGATCCGCTGGGCGAGTGTGGATGCTGTTATACGATCCAGAGCTTGGCGGATTTAATCCTTTGCTTTGTCGTCAGCATGGTGGTTACGAGTAAAGATGATTCGCACGGGAGTGGCAGTCATCTTTGCTCGTCTTTCTCCGCTAGGGATTAGATGGTGGTTATGGCTTGAACCCAAAAAAGGGCTGCCTACGTACCCTGATAGGGGATCAAGCCATTCGTAGTTCATCTTTATCGGGTAAAAGTGGCTTTGAGGGCGCATTTACTCGGGTTTTTTTATCGGGTAAAAGTGGCTTTGAGGGCGCATTTACTCGTTTTTTTATCGGGTAAAAGTGGCTTTGAGAGCGCATTTACTCCGGTTTTTTTTTTTTTTTTTTTTTTTTTTTTTTTTTTTTTTTTACGAGAAGTATTTTTTGAGATTTTTAGCGTTCCATGCGCGTGGTACGGGGTCGCCTGTAGATGTTTTTAGCCGATAGACCCCGGGCTGGATGACTTCGATGATCCTGTACGGACCTTCCCAGTTTGCTCCTAGTTTGCCGGCTTGCCATTCCTTGGTATTCTCGAATACCTTGCGTAAGACCAAATCGCCGAGGTCGAGGGGACGTGACTGGACGCGTTTGTTATAGTAGCTCTCTATTTGATGTTGGTAGTTCTGGATTCGCAGGAGAGCTTGATCTCTCTTTTCCTCGATTTGGTCTAAAGCATCCATCAACATATCGTGATTCAGAGAATCGAGGTGTGGAATTTTGTTGCGCCTCAAGCTCGTAACGTTTACTTCGGCTGGTGCCATTGATTCAACTCCATATGCTAAGGAAATAGGGGTAGCTTTTGTCGCACTTCGGGGGGTTGTCCGGTGTGACCAGAGGACTCCGCCGAGTTCGTCGGCCCATGCTCCTTTTTTTAAGTCGAGGCGTTTCTTGATGCCGTCTATGATTAGTTTATTCGAGGATTCGGCTTGGCCGTTGCCTTGTGGGTATCTCGGTGTTGAGGGACTAAGGCGGATTTGCCAGCGTTCACAGAAACTCTTAAAATTTCCCGACATGAATTGAGTACCGTTATCGGTGACGATTTCGTACGGTAGACCGTGTCGGCAGATGATGTTCTTCCAGACGAAACGTTAGACTTCTTTGTCAGTAACTTGAACGAACGCTTCTGCTTCCACCCATTTTGTGAAGTAGTCGGTTAAGACTAGGATGAATCGCCTTTGTCGGGAGTTGGGTAGAGGTCCGATAATGTCCATCCTCCACCACATGAATGGGTAAGGGGCCGTGGTCGTCCGTAATAGTTCTGTCGGACGATGGATGTTGGGGGCGTGTCGCTGACACATATCGCAACGCTTTGCATATTCTTCGCAATCAGTATTCATAGTCGGCCAGTAAAAACCAAGGCTCTTAACCTTGAGGGCGAGGGCCCTTCCTCTTGAATGGTTACCGGCGGCGCCATCGTGTGTCTCGGCCATCACTATCCGTATCGCATCACCAGCGATGCATTTAAGCAGCACCTTGTTCGTGGTCCATCGGTATAATTCCCCATCAATGACGACGTAATGTACGCTACGTGCTTTAAGTCGTTTGGATGCCCATTTCTCTCGAACGGTGGTTATGTCGGACCCTCCCGGATTCTGGATCTCAGGTGCAACTAGTGGGTCAAGGACGTCGGCGTGCTGTTCCTGGGCTCCAGTTTCTGGGTTGGTATGGAACAGTTGTCGACGTACCGTTAGAGGGTTGCTCCGTACGCCTGAGGGAAGAGCGAGAGCGGCTACAAGCGCGGCCAGCTGTGCGTTAGTGGCTTTTTGAACTTCTTCTTGTTGAGCGAAACGCGCCATGACGGTGTCCATGAACTCCGTCGAGGCTTGCGGTGTGGTGTCAACGATAGATTCTGGTTAGTTTCCGGAAGTGGAACTTGGGTGAGTCATTTGAGCAGTGTGCTTTGAGAGCTAGCCCCACGGTGGGCGCCAATTGTTTGAACCGAGTTTAGACAATGTGATTGAAACTCGTCAGTGGGTTGATCACAAGAAGACTTTTATTTATTTCAGAAGGTGTTTTACAAGGTAAAGTGACTAGTGCTCTCTAAAGAACTGCCCCCCTTGAGTTGGTCATCCCACCTCCTTTTATAACTAAGTTGGGATGCCCTAATTACATCAATACTTATTGGGCCTTTGCTTGTCGGGCCCAGTATTTAGGCCAGGGGAAAGAAGTCTTTAAGCCGTCCATTCTTTATCCGTGCAGAGAGCCGACTTGGGGTGCTTTTACCCGGCTAAAAGTACTCATAAGCCGACCTCTTCGTCGCTGGCGTTAAGCCGAGCTGAGAATCTTTGTCGCAAGCCGGATGTCTTTAACCGGAGGCCGGTTTTCACAAAACGAGTGGTAGCGGACTGGACCGACTATGTCGTGGGCCTAGGGTGGAAATAACCCTCCTACATATACTGATGAACTTAACAACAACATGTCGAAGGAAACATAAGAAAAATTAGAACTTAGAAGTCTATAAGGTTTCATTGCTAAACCGTTGACATACAAGAAATCATAAAGCACATATGTAATTGAAAATAAGATCAGGCCTCCGGATTTCCCTTGCTGATGCTTTCAACCTCTGGAACTCTTCCTCAACAGCTTTTAACGCCAACTCAAGACGAATATCAATTTCTCTCTCTCTCTCTCTCTCTCTCTCTCTCTCTCTCTCTCTCTCTCCCTCCCTCCCTCCCTCCCTCCCTCCCTCCCTCCCTTCCTCTCTCTCTCTCTCTCTCTCTCTCTCTCTCTCTCTCTCTCTCTCTCTCTCTCTCTCTCTCTCTCTCTCTCTCTCTCTCTCTCTCTCTCTCTCTCTCTCTCTCTCTCTCTCTCTCTCAAAAAGTCGCCTTCACACTTTTCAAATGTAACCCTTACTTGATCCAGAGTCCCTCTCCTTAATATAAGCGTAGAGACCGAAGTCCGAGGGCTCGAGCTCAGCAATCCCCTCCTCCTTAGCCTTCATCTCGGCCTCCAGTTGCTTGAGTTTATCGTCCAATGAAACATTGCAGGTACACGCCTTGTGGATCTCAGCGCATCCCGATAATGGAGGGCGTATTTCTTGGCCGCGGACGCCTTCTCAGTAGTAATACGAATCTTGTATTCGTAGAGCGAACAGTTACGATTCACCTAGTTCATGTTATGAAAATTCAAAAGTTAACACTACAAGTATAAAACACAATTACATGAAACAATGAAAAACGATTACTTTGACATAGGTTTGGCAAACACCTTCTTAAACATTCTGGCCAGAGAACACGTCTTCCGGAGGGATGAGATCACCGGCTAAGCGGAAATTGTGATAAAAGGCGCACACATGCCTTTCCGCCGTTGGGAAGGAGAGTGTTGCCCAAAAACTCGTAAGAAACAGAAAACTCGCCTTTTCGAGTAGAGGACGACTGAGGAACTCGAGAGCTAGTCCCATCATATACTCGTGAGTTCTTCTAGAAATAAGTCCAATATGTCCATCACCAGAATCATAACGTTTCTTGGAATCAGACCCCAAAATTTTCTGAAGTTTTATGTCAGAGGACAAAGGAACACTCGTCGATCTCGGAGATTCACTCGAGGATCTATGATCAGAGGAAGACCTCTGATCTCGCCTCTCAGAAGCATGATGAGAAGTCTCTATAACAACCTCTCTTACCACATACTTTGATAAGGAACCCCTGGGGATCAGAGAAGGTGGAGGATGCATTATAGGGAGTGAAGCAGGCATTTGGGTCATAGCCCCGCTAGATCACACAACGAGCTCGTCAACCTTAGCAACTTCATTTTTCTTCCTAGAAGCCTCATGAATTGCACCCCAGAGGCAACCTTTTAGGTTGCTGCGTCCTAAGATGTCTTAGCCCTTTCCTCCCTCTTCATGGCTACCTCAGCCAACCTCTGAGTTAGGTTAGGCATGACGACTGTAAGACCTTCATGCCACTTACTAGCCAAGCATCTGTATTACGATTCTTATATAAATTTGTTCTTCAAGCGAGGGTACTTAGACCTTAGCTAACGGTTTCCTTAGTCGTTTCCTAGCTCATATCCTTTCTACATATATGAAGCATAATATTCTTTATTGATCCTTGATCTAGTACCAATCAAGTACTTTTCTGGCCTAGTAATATATGTATTGGTCAGTTAACTTAACTACCATTCAACTAACAGATGAATCCTTAAACTCGGTCCAAGTCATAAAATCTAAGATTCCATTTCCCTAGGCCATTCTATCTAGAACTAAGCAAGTTCTGAACCATCTAAGAAAAATTCTAAATCATACCTTTGCAGTATCCACGAAGCTAGGTTAACCATTGCCTGTTCAATGAACCAACAGATATGTTCTGTCTCTGCTAAATAGTGCAAACTCTTTGAATCTCTTATATTTCTTAGCTTGGTTCCTATGATAAATCTGTAAATCCCCAACCACCCACAGCAAAGGGGCCTCCCATGCCCACTCTCTCGGCCAGTGGGGCCCATTTTATGCGATGGACAGTACGTTAATTTTATAAATAAAGGCTCAAAGTCGTGTTTACGAACCCTACAATCACCACATTACCTTTTCCTGTGTGTTTGGCCTCACTCGCACGATATCGCAAATAACTTATCGATAGGTCACCCATCCTTATACTATTATAGAGCAAGCACACTAAATTTTGGAGTTCTAAACGGATGTGTGACAGAAAATTTAAGTGCACTTTGGTGACATATGTAGCCAAATCAATTATTTTAAGCATTTTCATATACCACAAACCGGGATGTTACAATTCACGCCTCTCACATAATGCAATGTCCTTGTTGCGCTCCAAGTTCGTTACCCATGTTAGTGTGAGCCCATGCAGGACTCCACACTCGATGGGTTTGGTTATAATCGTCCACGGCTAATGGGCCTCCCACACTAGCTATCTCGGCCTGTAGGCTATATTATGTGTGACGGACGGTGGGTTAATCTTACAGAGGCTCGAAAGTCATGTTTACTGATCCTGCAATCACCACATGACCTTTTCCCGTGTTTTTTCCTCACTCGCACGGTATCGCGAATCAGTTCCCGATAGGTCACTCATCCTTCTCATACTTCAGCGCAAGCACGCTTAACCATGGAGTTCCAAACGAATGTGTGACCAAAAAGGTAAATGCACTTTGGTACATAGGTACCCAAATCAAATATTTTAAGTTTTTCCATATACCACAAACTGAGATATTAAAAAAACATTCTCCTTGATCCTTAGTCATTAAACCAGCCATACCCACATGACTAAGTAATCCTTAGAGAAGTCTTCATTATCTGGTGGTAATGTGCATATGGCCTTTCTCGACTTATACACCAACCCGCATCCTTTGCCTCAACGACTATGACATCAGGTCCATTATCTGGACTGAAAATGCCTATCATATCCTAAGTTAATCAACCAACCATCCCATATGACTTGGATTAGAGGGGGCATTATCCTTACCCAACCAGCTATGAAGATACACTCTCCATCAAGCCTTGTCTATTCTTTTTCTTTGCAACCAACGCATCCTCTGATCAAGTTAGCACCAACCAGCCGACCCATTATCTTTAGATCATGGACGACAATATCCAACACTGATCAGTCCATACTCGGCCTCCTTTTTAGATCTCATTCTTAGACTACAACTGAGGTTAATATTCAAAATTACTTATAGTCAGTCAATTTGTCTTAGTGACAAGACCTTGGTTGGATTGGTGGTAAAGCTATCGATCCATATAATCCCATGGACCTTGGCAAGACCACCAGTCTTAGCGGCTGTTGTTTTATCCTTACACCTCTTGGCTTATGAACCATACCACCATCATCATGGTTACCATATGAAGTGGCCTTACAACCTCTGGATCAGTCACGCTCCAGAACATTCGTTGGGTATTAGCTAGTCATAAATAATGGTGCATGAATTTCTGGATCTACCCATGATCCCATAGGTTTTCATCAGTAGGATCCGAGATCCTTGAATCGTATACTTCTGGTTCTCTTCAGCGGTTACACTTCTTAACCACTTGTGCATTTTAGTTGATGTTTAGTTATTCACACACCTTCGGTGTAATGCTCGTGTCCGTTTGACTAATGCACACATTGGTCCATCAACCATATTCTCCAGAACCATGGCTGATGGGGTCTCCCATAGTAAACCGCCCTGGTTTTTAGATGACTCAGTCCGCGCTCCCGACCATTGCCACTCAACCAATCTGAACCACATGCCTGTCATCACTATAATCGAGGTTCATGACCCATAACATTTGATCCTGGTTCCTGAATATCCTTTCCTGACCATAAATCACATCCTCTTTGGTTAGGCCATGATAGACTCTCACTCATGAATCCATAATCTGCCATAAATCCATGGACAATGCATAGTATCCAACTACCGCCTAACATGGACGAGTCATGACAATTATAATCCATTCAAATCCTCTTTGTCTTGTATCCCTTTCTCCCAACATAGTTCCTTGACTGGCAGGAACGTGTCATGATTTGTCCATGAAGGCTATTTCATCAGTTGGATTAATGATCCGAGAAGTAAACCTAGATTGGACATGACTCCGCTCGACGGTGCATGGACCTTGAGCTTCAATTTTATCCTGGTCAGCAATAGTCCTCTCACCCACTCCTGGTTCAAGTATGTATTCCCATGAATCAGCCTCGTCTTTTCCTTACATGAGTCTCGGACTTGGACTGTTTGATCCGCAGCCTTATCTTTTTCTCTCTGTACATTTTTATGTGTTTCAGGATGTAGTAGTAAACCCTTGGGTGTGTGTGTCTGTATACCCATGTATTGCCCTTCCTTTTGTAGGAAAGGGACAGTTTCTCTTCAAGGGTTGCCACCCTTTTGTGCACCAATTCTGGCCATTGTTTTTTTCAGTGGTCCAGGTTGCACCCCTTAGACATGGCATTTACCAAACCGTCGTTGACCTGCGTCACCATCCACTTAGAGTGTTAGTCCATCTATCTAGGTGAGTACCCAATAGGCTCAGTCAACTAAATTGAGTTGACTGCTAGCTCGCCCAGCTAGGTCAGCTAGTAGTTCAACTAGTGTTAGCTATTCAGCTAGTGTTCAGCTGGTAATATGGGTATCTCAGCTTTTCCAGCTTATTCTCTTTATTTCGTTCTATCAGTCTAAGTCCATTGATCCATTGCTCGGCTTAGACTAAGATTTTTCCGGCCCTTCCCTTCATCATATTCATGATCACTTTCTTGTTGTTTGAACCAAGCCATACATATTTCCACTAACAGATAGGCCCTATGTGAAGTTCCTGGGATGGGGACATGACAACGACGTTCAGAAGCACCATGGTGAAATAAGGAGATCAACGAATAGAACAAACAAACTTTAAAACATATAAAAACAGAAAAAGGGAAAAAAAATCACCAAAGAAAAATGCGGAGACGATAGCTTCAATGGATAACCTAAAATGGAAAAAGATGATGAACAACAAAATCAAATAGCTTGGAACAATCAATCACAATCATCTGCAAAGAATACGCTTTGCACTATAAAACCGAAATAGGAAACTCTTAGAATATCAATCCCTGACGAAAACAATTACTAACAATCAAAAAGATATTAAGGAATATAGAAGCAACTAGATAAAAAAACTAAAAAACGATTAACATATTAAGAAACGAAGAAAAATCAAAAGAAAACCGCAAACAAATGAAGAAGGAAAAATATTTTGGGCATACAATATAAACAAAATACAGGGAAAGATAGAGAGAAAAATAAGACCTTTCAATTTATTTTAAAAGGCAAAAGAGAGAGACAAAGAAGAAATATAAGGAGATTATATTTCAGAACTTTGAAACCACAAAAGAAATGATTGTCACGCCAAATCGCTTTCCAAGGAGGAGAAAATAAAATTCTTTAATTTACATCAATCAAATTCCACAATTAATTAGAAAAACTGGAATCTCGAACCGGGTAATGAAATTCATAAACTTGGTACCTAATACACCACCAAGTCGGAATCCATGCTCGACCCGAGTAACGACCTGAGATACGCCGGACCCGGTCCATAAATCTGGCCAAGTAGCTTAAAATATCGACAATAGAAAATAAGCCCACAAAGGATAAAGGTTCATCCCGAGCTTAAATAAAAGTTAATACCAATCTGTTACAGTTAACCTGAGAAAAAAAAGACCATTGCAATAAAGACATCATTGAAGGTGTATGATTCCCACCGAAGATCACGTCACTGTTATGATCTTGCTCCATATATATATATAAGGACGACAAAGGAGAAGAAGAGGGGATTCAAGTCTTCATACATCATACCTATACCAAAATTACTCTATATTTCTCTTGTAATGTTATACCTTTTATTCATCATAATTGTATAAGCTCATAAATCAATAATATACATATTTTTCATCAAAATCACAAATAACAATTTTGTACCGCCACGTTAGTATAAACCCTAACCTAATTTTAAATTGATTTTGAGATCCATCAGTTTCAAAATTCTTACGAATTGAAACTTAGGAGAAGGAAATTAGTTGTCAGTCACCGTTTGTTCAGAGGTGATTTATTGACACCTAAAGCTTGTTTAGTTGACAATATTATACAACAAATAATTAGCATATCCACCTACTGATTTTGGATTACTGCCTGATCATACAACACATTATACTCAAACTGACATAAAACACTTTTCTTAATAAAAACAAAATAATAATTAATATTTTTTTCCTTTTTTGATAACTCTTGTGTATCCGGCGGATTGAAGCCTAATCAATTAGCTTTTTAGGAGGCTTGTCTACCGTCACCAAACAAACATGGTTGCTTGTAGTAGAAACTAGAGATATATGTCACCTAACAACATATGTTTAATGTGGTTGGATTGATTTGAATCCAACTCGATTAGCTCATCATAATTCGCTTAGCACTAGATCACCCATGTGTGGTTAATATATTAATTCTTATATAGAGTATAAGCCACAAAAACTTCAGAAGGAGTTTCATATGACTGCTTATTCAAGTTATTTTTAGAAACAGAAGCAAACATGGTGGTCGACAATGGCAGCGTCTAGCTGGGCCGATGAAAACACCGAAGCTGACATGTCGACTTTGCTGAGCCAGCGTTGTTCTAAATGAAGGATCTCTTAGAAACAAAGAATTATAAGAACAACTTTTCTTATTGCTTTAGAAACTACACAAAACTAAAGCTCACAATGTTTCTCTTAGATCTCTTACGGAACACCTCTCCACGAGACTTATATTATAGTGAAGAACAATTCCCTTTAACATGTGGGATATGGAAAACACAAACATAATCTAATAGAAAAATTCCTTTTCCTTTTCCTATTCTAGATTTCCTTTTTGTGTTTATCTCTTAACATATTAAACATCTAATAATATGTTAAGTTTCCACAATCTTGGAATTATCCAACAATCACCCCCTTAATTCCAACTTGAATTAGGGAGACCAATTTCTTGAACTTCGATTAAGCTCCTCATTTGCTTGAACTTAATCCTTGCTAATGGCTTGGTTAGGATGTCGGCCTTCTGCTCAACACCCGGCGTTTTCATGTATCGACTTAGTACACCAACTGTGTAACACACAACTGATCTTGTGTGAAGTAGATACCTCAAACATCCTATGCTTCTTCTGTATCCTGTAGCATTTATCTCTGGTTCATCTTCACCTTTGAGATCTTTAAACTCGACTCCATTGCTACGTGAGTCGTGTTACACACATGATTCCCTGAGCATAACTCTCCTCTTTTATCTTGATTCCATCTGCTCCTTGAATCTTGTAGATCCACTTTAACCTTGTAGGTTCAACACCAGGTGGTCTATCCACAAGCTCACATGTCTTGTTTCTTGTGATAGCCTCCAACTCGGCTACCATAGCTTCAACCCATTCTCTTACGTGTTCGGCCTCAAGATAGTTCTCTGGCTCGCCATCTACTGTGAGCAACAACATTGCACTTTCTTGATCTGCAAGTAACACATAATCATCGTGATACCTTGGTTTTGTTATGGTGCAGCTGTGTCTATTCACCAACGGTTGACCACAACCGTCTTGGTTTGGATTGTGATCTGTATCTTCTTTTTCTTCCTCATCTTAGTTTATAGCTTCTTGTTCATGATCATCACCTTGATCATTACCTTCTTCTATATCACCCTCATGTGGAAGCTTAAGCATACTAGGTTCACAATCAGCTTGGTTGGTTGTAGATGTCCAATCCCAAGCTTTCTTCTCATAAAAAATCACATCTCTACTCACCATCACCTTCCCTGCAACTGGATCATAGAGTCTATATGCTTTGGAAACCGGCTCAATTCCAAGATTGATCACACTCTTTGATCTCTCATCTAACTTCTTTAGATGTGTCACACTGATTTTTGCATGTGCTACACAACCGAATATCCTCAAGTTCTCGATATTCGGTTTCTTTGATATGAGACATTCGTATGGCTTTTGATCCTCTTCATGGATCAAATCCAACGTCTTTGTTGCACGAACCATGGTCTTAGTTGGGAATGAATGTCTTGTTTGCTTCACTGCTAGACATGTGTCACACAAGCTTTTTTCATGTGTTACACATTGCATTCCTAAGACCATCTCTTTCTTTTCCATGTTTTGTTCTTCTATGATTTCTCCTAACGAGGTTTCCTTGGATGCTAGACCTGATATCTACCCCGCAAATCCATTTACGGTATCACTATCAATCATCTTCAACCTGTCGAACTCCGTCATCGACGTCTCGAATCTTGCCTCCCTTACACGATCATCTCCATGGTGTCGTGACTTGAAGGCATTCCAGATATCTTTCGATGCGGTTTGTTCTCCCACCTGGAGAATCAAATTGTCGGACATAGATTGATACAAAAGAGCTATTGCAACATTGTTCTTCTTTTGATCATCAGAACCAGGTTCTATTGTGTCCCACACATTCTGAACACAGAGTAACACCTTCATCCTCATCGACCAAACTGTGTAGTTTGTTGAGTTCAACATCATACATTGGATAGATGCGGATCCAAGGTCCTTCGTGCGTGGAGCCCTATTCACGTCAGCCATCTTGTGTCGTGAACTTCTTGCTTCACAGCTACCAGGATCGAAACTTCAACTTAAGCTAAGATCGAATCTTTTAACTTAAGATCTGATACCAATTGAAGGATCTCTTAGAACAAAGGATAATAAGAACAACTTTTCTTATTGCTTTAGAAACTACTCAAAACTAAAGCTCACAATGTTTCTCTTAGATCTCTTATGGAACACCTCTCCATGAGACTTATATTTATAGTGAAGGACAATTCCCTTTAACATGTGGGATATGGAAAACACAAACATAATCTAATAGAAAACTTCTTTTTCCTATTCTAGATTTCCTTTTTATGTTTATCTCTTAACATATTAAACATCTAATAATATGTTAAGTTTCCACAAGTTTGGAATTATCCAACATTAAATCACATTAATCAGACCAGTATGTATCTCAAAATCAGTCAGGCCTGGTTGAAGGATCTCTTAGAACAAAGAATAATAAGAACAACTTTTCTTATTGCTTTAGAAACTACTCAAAACTAAAGCTCACAATGTTTCTCTCATATATCTTATGGAACACCTCTCCATTAGTGAAGGACTATCTCTTTAACATGTGGAATATGCAAAACACAAACCTAATCTAATAGAAAACTTTCTTTTCCTATTTTAGATTTCCTTATTGTGTTTATCTCTTAACATATTAAACATCTAATAATATGATAAGTTTCCACAAACTTGGAATTATCCAACAACCACACCCTTAATTTCACCTTGAATTAGGGAGATAAATTTCTTGAACTCCGATTAAGCTCCTCATTTCCTTGAACTTAATCCATGCTAATGGCTTGGTTAGGATGTCGGCTTTCTGCTCAACACCCGGCACATGCTCTACTTCGATTTTCCCATTCTCCACACACTCTTGAATGAAATGATATCTTGAAAGTATGTGCTTACTTCTTCCATGGAAAACCGGATTCTTAGTTAGAGAAATTGATGATTTGTTGTCGATCCTAAGCTTGACCTTCTCGCCTTCTTCACTTAGTATTTCACACAACAACTCCTTGATCCATATAGTTTTCTTCGCTGCTTCTGTTGCTGCCATGAACTCTTCTTCGCATGATGACAATGCAACCGTTTGCTGCTTCTGCGACTTCCAAGTAACCAGTGATGAACCGTAATAGAATGCATGTCCTGACGTGCTCCTCCCGTCATCGACATCAATGTTGTGACTGCTGTCACTATAACCAACGACACTCCTTCACCCATCTCTCTTGAACAACATACCGAGTTTGTTGTTTCTTTCACATACCGCAATATGTGCTTGATGGCTTGTCCATGAGAGTCTCTCGGATTATGCATGTATCTACTCAATACACCCACTGCGTAACATAAGTCAGGTCTTTTGTGAAGCAGATACCTCAAACATCCTATGATTCTTATGAAATCTGTGGCTTTTATCTCTTGTTCATCTTCAGCTTTTGAGATTTTCAAAAGTCGACTCCATTTGTACGTAAGTCGTGTTATAAGTTTCCATCTTTGTGTCACAAAGGATTCATTGAGCATACCTTTCTTGTTTTATTCTGATTTCGTCTTCTCCTTGAATCACATCTATGTCAAGGTAACACATTAGCTTTCCTAGATCTGATATCTCGAACTCTTTGACATCTCTTCCTTGAATTTCTTAATCACCTTAAGTGAAGTTTCCTTCACAAATAAATCATCAACGTAAATGGCTATCAACAAGAAGTCTCCTTCTTTGTTCTTTTGGTACACTGATGGCTCCTTCGTGCACTTCTTAAATCTCATCTCCTTGAGAACTTGATCGAGTTTCACATTCCAAGCTCTTGGTGCTTGGCATAACCCTTACAACGCCTTTTGTAACACATATACTCGATATCTTCTCATTTCTTTTCAAAACCTTCGGGTTGTGTCACATACACTGTCTCCTTTAGATCTCCATTCAAGAAAGCGGTCTTCACGTACAGATGATGAATCTCCCATCGGTTTTTTGCTGCAAGTCCTATTAAGAGTCTTATAGTTTCGAGACGTGTTACTGGGGCAAACACTTCATCGAAATCTATACCTTGTCTTTGTACATAACCTTTTGCCACAAGTCTCGACTTATACTTGTTCACCGTACCATCCGCTTTTCTCTTGATCTTGTAGATCCACTTTAACCCTATAGGTTTCACTCCAGTCGGTCTATCCAAAAGCACCTATGTCTTTTTTCTTGTGATAGACTCCAACTCGGCTACCATAGCTTCAACCCATTCTCTTACGTGTTTGGCCTCAAGATAGTTCTCTAGCTCGCCATCTACTGTGAGCAACATCATTG
Organism: Moricandia moricandioides; assembly: GCA_905132885.1. Classification (NCBI taxonomy): domain Eukaryota; kingdom Viridiplantae; phylum Streptophyta; class Magnoliopsida; order Brassicales; family Brassicaceae; genus Moricandia; species Moricandia moricandioides. The sequence continues at coordinate 16,713 of CAJHQQ010003698.1, forward strand.
CACTTTCCTGATATGCAAGTAATACATAATCGTCGAGATACCTTGGTTTTGTTATGGTGCGGCCGTGTCTAGTCACCAACGGTTGACCACCACTGTCTTGGTTTTCATTGTGATTTGTATCTTCTTCTTCTTCCTCATATTTGTTTATAGCTGCATGTTCATGATCCTCACCTTGATCATTACCTTCTTCTCTATCACCCTTATGTGGAAGCTTAAGCATAATAGGTTCACAATCATCTTGGTTGATTGTAGACGTCCAATCCCAAGCTTTCTTCTCATCGAAAATCACATCTCTACTCACCATCACCTTCCCTGCGACTGGATCATAGAGTCTATAAGCTTTGGAACCCAGCTCATTTATAAGATTGATCACACTCTTTGATCTCTCATCTAACTTCTTTAGATGTGTCACACTGATTTTCGCACGTGCTAAACAACCAAATATCCTCAAGTGCTTGATATTTGGTTTCTTTGATGTGAGACACTCGCATGGCATTTGATCCTTCAAGGCTTTTGTAGGAACCCTATTGATGAGGTAAGTTGAATGTCGTACAACTTCTCCCCATAAGTAGTTCGGCATCTTCATTTCCTTTAGCATACTTCTTGTCATACCCATTAAAGTTCGGTTTCTTCTCGCTACAACACCGTTTTTCTGAGGCGTATATGGCGCGGTTAGGTGCCTTTTAACTCCATTCTCTTCACAAAATAGATTGAAATCAGCTGAGGTAAACTCTACTCCTCTATCGGTGCGAAAGCTCTTAATGGTTAAACCGGTTTGCTTCTCTACACTTTCCTTAAACCTTTTGAACCAATCGAATGCCTCACTCTTCTCCTTCATAAATATAGTCCACATATACCTGGAGAAGTCATTAATTAGGACAAAGACATACTTGTTATTTTCAGGCGTTGGTGGTGTGATTGGTCCACACAAATCTCCATGCAATAACTCCAATGGCTTTGTCACACAAAACATGGCTTTAGTCGGGAATGAGTGTCTAATCCGCTTCCCTGCTAGACATGCATAACACATGCTTTCTTCGTGTGTTACACACGACATTCCTACGACCATATCCTTCTTTACCATGTTGTTCATCACGATATAACTTATATGTCCTAGTCGAGCATGCCACCTCCATGTTGCATCTTCATCTCTGACATGTAAACAATGCGGATAGCTAATCTCCATCGGGGTCTTGTAGAGACGGTTTGGAGATCTTGTAACACGTATAAGCAACCTACCACACGAATCTGTGAGTGTTAAATAGACATCTTTCATGTTAACCTCACATCCGTTTTCTGTTGCTTGTCCAAGACTCAATATGTTATACTTCAGGTCGGGTATGTAGTATATGTCTTTGAGTGCCTTCTTTTCTCCAGTCTTGCACACAAAGATTAAAATCCCCTTTCTTATGATATCAACACATGATTCATCACTAAACTTCACCTTCCCTTTGTTGTTGAGAATCAAACTCGAAAAGTACTCCTTGTTTCCCGTCATGTGATTGCTCGCTCCATTATCCAAATACCAAACACTTGCATTGCCTTTGTCGATATCAAGATTCTTCGGAATCACCTTGTCTTCATTCAAGAATACCACCTCATGTACATAGAGGGCATCGACCTCTTGTGTTTTTTAAGTTGGTTTCTTGATTCCTCACTGACTTCTCGGGACAGGAAGTTGCATAGTGACCTGGCTTGTCACATCTCCAACATATCAACTTCGAATGATCCTTCTTTGAGTTTTTGTCTTTGGTGTGTGACACATAGTTTTGGTTGTGTAACCTACCTCAACCTCTACCTCTTCCATTCTGTCCTCTACGTCTACCACAAAAATCTCCATGTTAGATTTTTCAGAGTGTAGATAGGTTGTGTGATGAATAATCCCCTTTGGGGCAGAGATGACTCGAAATGATGATGAGAAGGATCTGGTTTCACTTTGCGTTTACTTGAATCAGAAACATAGTTTAAGAGAAGACTTGGATATATTAGGGAGTCTAAGATAGATTAGAGAGTCTAAGAAAGGAGTAGACTAGAGAAAATCAGATTCAAGAACACTAAGTTTATTATGGGAGTGGAGAGGGGAAATCCCCCTTACTCCCTTAGACATTACAATCAACAGAGATAGACAATATATAGAGATATGGGTTACATAAGGGTTTACAAATAATTAAACAAAGCATGTGGTGTCAAGGGAAGGAGGCTCCTCGGTTTGAATCATGTGGACTAGAGGTTCCACACGTTTTGGGACAGCATGGAACCAGAAGGGCTCGCCTAAGGTAATCTTGGCCGAGAATCAGCCAACAAGGTCACTGAACCTTTCCAGTGGTCTGTCCAGGTTCATGCCCCTTCCTTTGGCGAGTGGATAAGGTTCTTCCCTTATCCACAAATGGTCACCTTGCCTTCACAGCTTCCTGGAAACTTCCTCTTTCTTTGGTAAGTGGTATATTCCTCAGCATCTTTCTCACTCGCCAACCATCCCTTGGATCACATGTCTTTGAAGCTTGGATTACAAGTCTTGTGCATTCTTAGGGTTGTATGGCCATGGATCTTTAAGCTGGTCTGTACACTTTATGCCCTAAGTTTGCACAAGACTTGAAACCCATTTTAAACTCAAATGGTCGAGTGATGATAGTTATGGGTCAAGGTTGGTCTGTACGGCCGTCCTTACACCTCACCCAACCATCGAACCATTTGATACCTTCTCTTCACCAAAGCTTCCCAAATTCCTCCTTTGACTTCTCCTTGATGTTTCACAGATTCTTGTACACTTATCATCTTCCCAAAGCCTTCTAAACACTCTTTGTTCAAGTTCTCTTCACCTCACTCTATCTTCTTTCACTCCATCTCATCTCTCACTTGTTCATTGTCATTTCTTCAAGTTAACACTCCCCCTCAAGCGTGACTCTAGTCATCCTAAGTCAAGCTTGACTCTAGTCATCCTAAGTCAAGCTTGGAACGTTGAAGAGCTTTCTCATTAAAAACCTCACCAACGAAAACCTTTTGGGATAAAACCTTGATGAGGGAAAAAGAGTAAAGCCTCCAAGGCCAAGGGATTGGCCAGTGGGTGTTTGTGTCTTGGATCATTGTAATGGACACAAAGACCCTGGATCATGGTCTTCATTGTGATGCAAGTCTCATCTGACATTCCTTGCATATCACTAAGTATCCTTGAGCTCATCCAAGTCTTCTTGAGCTCATATCATACTGATCTTGGTCTCTCCCCCTTTCACCCAACCTTCTGTTAGGTTCAAGTGCTCGGACCACCAGATACAACTCCATTTAGCACTATCTTCATGCTAAGCCTTGGTTGCTTCTTCTTCTTGAATAACCACCAAGTCTTTGCTTCTTCTTCTTGAATAACCACCAAGTATCTATCTTCATAGATCATTGAAACTTCTCAATACTCCCCCTCAAGCTTGGGACTGAGTATAGGAAGACCCAAGCTTGAATGGACAGCTTCATGATCTTGATCAACACACTACTGCACACTCTCTTCTTGAACTCGCCATCTTGAATGGAATGTTGGTAGATGCCTCAGTCTTCTCTTCTAGCACCTCCCTGAAGAAGCCGCATTGATAGAGTAACCTTCTTCTTCACACATCCAAGAGTGCTCTGAACACTCTCTTGTCTAGACTTGCCAATATCTAAACCCGGATGGCTTCATCTTCTCTTCTTGGTGCAATGGTGAAGAGGAACTAGGTCTTGAACTTAGATCATCAGGTAGCTCACTCAAGTCCCCACCTCAAGCTTGAATTGAGTCTAGTTTCAAGATTGAAAGCGAGCCTCAATGAGCATCCAAACCAGGAGCACACCACCCCAACAGCTGCGCTTAAATCACTGATCCACCTTCATGTCTTCAGCTTCAAGTACCCATGGATCACCAGTGTTCCTCATGAGTTTGGTGGTGACCTTCTTCTTTTTGTGTGTCTTGTACCAGGAGCTCAAAAACTTTCAAGGCCTGAGCTTCTTAAACCAGTAACCACACATAAGCAACTTCCCATTGCTCCACACAAGGGACCAAGTCTTCCTCTTGTCTCGGATTGATGCTGAACCAGTAACACTCTTGTGAACCTGAAGCAACACTGAAACTCCAGGAAAGATCAGACACACTTGCATTGGGAACAACCATGACTTATCTTCAGGTTTGATCACCAATGTCACAAGCTTTGCACTTAGACATATTCTTATTGTCACTAAGATCCATCTAATGCAAGCTTACCTTTCTATAAATGCAATGGATGAACTGATCAGGAACACTCACAAAGCAATTAAGCAAATTCATTTTCTGCCTTAAACGACTCTTAGACTTTAGTCTAGATGTCTCAACCTCAAGGCAGTAACCATGACAACAATATGCAACAGCCTTAATCTATCCTATCCATGAATGCAAGCCGGATTAGACACAACCATCTATCATCCTAACAAGACTTCCATTTAGAACAAAGACTAAACAACATTATCATTTCCAAATACCAGACCAATGCATTACTTTAATCAGTTTCTATTCATGTATGCAAGCACATTCAGAACAAACTATCCAATATCATGTTAAGCATCATTTAGAACTGGATCAAGCATTTTTAAAACTTAATCATTCAAACGAGTCTCTATCAATCATCCTGGGACAGATTCCAAACATTCACATCTAACAATCTTTAAACATATCCTCAGGTTTCAAACACACCACACAACACATTCAATTCATAAAATATCAAGCTTTATTCAAGGGACAGTAGGTTCCTTACAAACAAGGAACTAGTGTTAGTTCCTTTACCACCTTTGATTCATGGCAAGACTAGGAGGTATTGGTCGCGACCCAACATCTCCTTCCTCCATGGACCTTACCTTGGACTCTCCATGTCTAAAGTCCCCACCTTTCTTCATACTTTGGTCGCCTCCACCACTAACAAGGTGAAAGCTTTCACCTTACTTCCTGGTCTTTAATAAGAACACGCCTGGACTGATTTGATGAAGAGGATAACTAATCCACTCCATAACTCCTGGATCCATGAATTTCCTTTCTTCTGGACGGTATGAGAGAGTATATGACTTCAAGAACACCTTTGGAAACATCTAGGATGAACACCATCTTCTTGTAGTGGTTGAAACAGCCGACTGGAAAGTAGCTTCTTCTAGGTATGAAATGACATGAGAGTGAGCTTTAATCTTCAGCGGACGAAGGAACCAAGTTCTTGCGAACCTGGGTCTGATACCATGTTCTTGCGAACCTGGGTCTGATACCATGTTAGATTTTCAGAGTGTAGATAGGTTGTGTGATGAACAATCCCCTTTGGGGCAGAGATGACTCGAAATGATGATGAAAAGGATTTGGTTTCACTTTGTGTTTACTTGAATCAGAAACAAAGTTTAAGAGAAGACTTGGATAGATTAGAGAGTCTAAGATAGATTAGAGAGTCTAAGAAAGAGGTAGACTAGAGAGAATCAGATTCAAGAACACTAAGTTTATTATGAAGTGGATGGGAGAAATCCCCCTTACTCCCTTTGACATTACAATCGACAAAGATAGACAATATATATAGAGATGGGTTCCATAAGGTTTTCCAAATAATTAAACAAAGCATGTGGAGTCAAGGGAAAGAGGCTCCTTGGTTTGAATCATGTGGACTAGAGGCTCCACACGTTTTGGGACAGCCTGGAACCAGAAGGGGTCGCTTAAGGTAAGCTTGGCCGAGAATCAGCCAACAAGGTCATTGAACCTTTCCAGTGGTCTGTCCAGGTTCATGCCCCTTCCTTTGGCGAGTGGATAAGGTTCTTCCCTTATCCACAAATGGTCACCTTGCCTTCACAGCTTCCTGGAAACTTCCTCTTTCTTTGGTAAGTGGTATATTCCTCAGCATCTTTCTCACTCGCCAACCATCCCTTGGATCACATGTCTTTGAAGCTTGGATTACAAGTCTTGTGCATTCTTAGGGTTGTACGGCAAGTGATCATTAAGCTGGTCCGTACACTTTATGCCCTAAGTTTGCACAAGACTTAAAACCCATATTAAACTCAAATGGTCGAGTGATGTTGGTTCCGGGTCGAGGTTGGTCCGTACGGCTGTTCGTACACCTCAACTAACCATCGACCATTTGATCCATTCTCTTCATTAAAGCTTTCCAAGTTCCTCCTTAGACTTCTCCTTGATGTTTCACAGCTTCTTGTACACTTATCAGCATCCCACATCCTTCTTAACACTCCTTATACAAGTTCTCTTCACCCCACTCTATCTTTTTTTGCTCCATCTCATCTCTCACTTGTTCATTGTCATCTCTTCAAGTTAACACTCCATAGTTTCTCTGAATATGGTGATTTTATCTGAAAACATAAGCTTCCCTTGGTCTTCATTTTGAGTTTCTTCCCCTAAATGCTCCTCATACGCCTTTAGCCTTCCAACTATGTCCTCAAAACCCGTAGAGTTGAGGTCAAGGACTTGCTCAAGCGACAGTGCGATCTGGATATACCTGTGTCTTGGGAGACCCTTCAAAAACTTCTTAACCATCTTGGATTTTTCTATGTTTGTTCCCAACGAGGCTGCCATGGATGATAACCCTGATATCTTTCCCGCAAAGTCATCCACGGTATCACTATCATCCATCTCCAACCTGTCGAACTCCGTCATCAATGTCTGAAGTTTCGCCTCCCTTACACGATCAGCTCCAAGGTGTCGTGACTTGATGGCGTTCCAGATGTCTTTCGATACATTTTGTTCTCCCACCTGGAGATCAAAGTTTCAGGAATGGATTGAAACAAAAGACCGATTGCAACATCGTTCTTCTTTTGATCATCCGAACCAAGGTCTATCGTGTCCCACACATCATGAACACGGCGTAACACCCTCATCCTCATCGACCAAATGTGTAGTTTGTCGAATTCAACATCGGACATTGGATGGATGCGGATCCAAGGTCCTTTGTGCGTGGAGCCTTATTCACGTCAGCCATCTTGTGTGGTGAAATCTTTCTTCACAGCTACCAGGATTGAAGCTTAAACTTAATCTTTGATCGAAGCTTTAATGTAAGATCCGATACCAATTGAAGGATCTCTTAGAATAAAGAATAATAAGAACAACTTTTCTTATTGCTTTAGAAACTACCCAAAACTAAAGCTCACAATGTTTCTCTTAGATCTCTTATGGAACACCTCTCCATGAGACCTATATTTATAGTGAAGGACTATTTTCTTTAACATGTGGAATATGGAAAACACAAACTTAATCTAATAGAAAACTTCCTTTTCCTATTTTAGATTTTGTTATTGTGTTTATCTCTTAACATATTAAACATCTAATAATATGTTAAGTTTCCACAAGCTTGGAATTATCCAACAATGGTATTTTAACCCCACCACCGCAGTGCCTTGTTCTGCGTATAGAGGTGAAAATATCAAGTTATTTCATCTGAAAATATCAGTTCGTTAATGCAAGATAAGTTGATCAGTTTTACCTGAGCTTTAATGGACATGAAGACATTCCAGAACCTTAAGGTTTCATCCCTGATTCGGTTACATTCATTTTTTTTTCATCAGGTGGGACTGCAAGGTAAACTCGGTATGTGTGGCATGACAGAGTTGCAATCTGAACCACAAAAAGAAAGAGAAACAGGTTCAGTCAACCACATATACTTACGGATGCAGAGTAACATACAGAGGAAAATGTCAGAAATTTATTACTTTGGAGATGGTTAGGTATATCTAGCATTTGATTAGGTTTTGAGAGAATCCGTGCGTACCTTGATTTTGCACCTGAAATTTCGCTTGCTCTTCTTGCTCCTGTGTATAGAAAGCTTCACATGCTGATCCTTTCAAGTAAAATTAACATTAGTCCTATCCAACTGAGCAAGATCAGGGAAATCTGAATCACAACAGCCTATTGCTGTGCATGCAACCACTCCATAGAGCTCAAGTTCGCTTAGCTTACCCGCTTCTGCATATCCTGGCTGTGTCTGGTTGTGTCATTGTCATGAAAACGATGTTCTTGATGTCTACAAACACCTACTGCGAGGAGATTTTGTAGCTGATTTCATCATGAGATCGTGTTCCTATACATAAAAGGCTTTGTCAAGAATCTGTTGTAATTACCCGAGATCAAGATCAATAAGCTCAGAAAGCCCTTAAAAGAGTCTTTGCCGCAGGATATCTGTAACGATCCGGTTTTAAAGCTGCTTTAATTTTTATTTAATTTCATTGAAATAAACCGGTTTGATAGCTTAAGTATTATTAAACCAATTCTCAACCATTTAATCGTGTATGTGTGCGTTTATACCTAAATATATAAATGCCTACACATTCCCTTCTTCATGTGTTTGCCGTCAACATCATCGTAGAGAGAGGGAGAGATCTCAGCCATGTTTATTCTCCCTCTTTTTTGTTCTCTCTTCTTCCATTTAATATCATTATTAAATGGGTTTGGAAATTGGCTTGCACCGCCACCACTCATTCATTACAAAGTAGTGCCTTTCACTGGAAAACAACGTGACCGTCGCCGTTACCTTCACGACACAGCCGTCGTCATCACCAACCTTCACCACTCACTGCTCGGAGTTGTCACCATCCACCAAAGAGACAAGCCGTGATGTTACAAGTCCTCGCCAATCACCGTCGTTTAGATCGGCGTGAGTTTTTGGTCGTGTTTGTACCTTGCTTTCAGACCAAGCTTCATCACTCATCACCACCTTCACAGATCCGCTTGCTTTTCCGTTATGCTCATCTTTTTAGTGTTGTTTCAGATGCAACAAGGCCATCGCAACTCGTCTCGCAATCCGTTTTCACGTGTGATGAACGTAAGGCCCTACAATTCGTCTCCCATGTCATGTTCTTGTTACGTCAATATTTTCGACGTGTGGTTATTGATTAATCACGTATCAATCAATATGGAGTCAAGCTCAAACTAAACAAGTCTTTCTTGCGCAGGAAGCAACATTTTCAAGTGGTAAAGGACTAGGGAAAATCTGGTTAGACGAGGCGTACCCATTTTCAAGTGTTTTCCGGTCCATTTCCAAGCTCGACTAAGGTGAGTGATATTCTCAAACTTCTCGTACACGGCTTATGATTTTGAACAAACATAATTTAGTTCTAATATGTTCCGTCTTCGTGAAATCGAGTCTGGCAGAGTCTGCTTGTTTAGTTATTAGGTTCTCTGTTAAACCTGACATAGGGTCTTAGAGGGTTCAACATGGCTTGTTTATTAATAATTGATATTGAATATATATATATATATATTTGAGAATTGTGGTGAAAGGATGTGGTCGACTACGAAGACGTAATTCCGTAGGGTGGTTTGTGACCAGTATATTTTGTGTGGAGATGCTGCGGCATAACATAGTCGACCTTTTGTTGCCAAGGCTTCGAGGTCGATAAATCATCTACGGGCGTGTGTTACCGAGCACATATTCAGCGTTGTTTTTGGCTTGTTATTGGGCAGCGGGTGTGTACCTCGCTATGACCATTGTTTGTTCTTTGGGTACTTTAGGTACCGTGTTTGTTACGTGTTAGAATTAAATTATATTTATTAAGAGTGTTATGACTGGGTCAATAGACTTTGGGTTTAGCTTCCCATACCTCACTGAGTGACTTTCCTGTTGTTCACCCCTCTTTTTTCCCCTTTCAGGTGAGACTGCTGAGGAGGAGTAATTCATTTCGGATCGGTGTTTTGGGTGTTTCCTTTTTAGACTTCTGGTTTTATGTTTATGGATATTTTCCGAATTTTATCCTATTGATGGATTTGTGTTGTTAAGTTGACTACACAAAGTAATAAAGTGGAGATTTCGGGAAATTTTTTATTTATTATGTTAATTAGAAAAATGCGAGTGTTACAATATCATTGTTAAAGAAGCTGAGAGTGGATCAACGACTAAGATTGCCTCTTCAAGAGCTTTGAATAGATCTCCTCCTTCTCTGATATCATACTCAGAAATGTGATGACTCATAACAAAAAAAAAAAAATAACAATCAGAATTAAAGACGACAAGCAAAAGAGAACATAGTTTGAGATAGTTGAGGCAACAAAGCACATATCTTTAACCTTTTCGGGAGTGGATTCATTCACAAAAGGGTACATACAATCTATTTCTTTAGTGAGAGAATTATTTGTGAATTGGAAGAGATAGTTGTTTGTACCGAGTTCGGTCAGATCTAAGGAATAGAGAGAGAAAACTCATCGGTGGGTTAATATAAAGGCGTTGATTGGATCGGAAAAAAGTTCGTCGATTTAAAAATAAGGAAAAGAAAAGTGGAGGTGAACCGGTGCTCGCAGAGCTAGCCAAGAACGTACAAATCAGTAGAATGCAAGGTAAATGAAAACCCTAATTTTAGCCGCTCCCCTCCTTTTCTTTGTTGTCTCTTGCTCTCCTTATATAGACGCTCGTTCCCTTGTTGCCCTATGTCGGTTCGTCCTAATGGGCCTTATCTTGTAAAGGCCGGTTTGTCGGGCCGACGAGAAAACCTTCTGAGCCGAGAGCTTTTGTTCGCCCTTGATTCGGTCAGCTAAAAGCGATCCTTCGTCTACTAAAAGCGATCTTTAGCCGAGCTGGTACGCTCGCTTTGGATCCCACAAGCCGAGCCGATACTTGAAGACTGATGGGCCAAACCTGCTATCCGTAGGGCCTTGTGGAGGGATAAAAATCACCTCCTACAGTAAGTCCCCCCAGCACATGTAAGCGGAAAAGCCAATTTCAGTGAATTTGTGGATCGGGTCCGTACAATAATTGGTCTGGCGCTAGGCAGTATACCGTTAGTTCAGACGGTTTGTCGAAACAGTTTGTCGTAAGTACATGCAATCCCGTCGTGCGTTTTTTGGGGTTGAGCCTTAGTTCGGCTTGCTATTTGCTTCGGTTTGGACCATGATCCTTGGTTAGGCTCAGTCCGGTTTCCGTTTTGCATCGGTTTGGACCGAGAAGCGGAAGCGTCCCAAGGGAGATCAAGGGCATTTGGGCGGTCTTAAGGCACATTTAGGCCTTTTAAACCTAATGATGATGTCTCTGGCAAGCGTGCCTCTCTTTCTTTTATAAATAGTCGACCTCTCTTCGGAGTCTCCATTCTTCTCTGCGCTCTTAGGTATTTTCACTCTCTCCATCTTCACTCTTCTCTCTAGATTCTATCGTAGATTAGGTAGTGTTTTGTTCTGACAAAAATCATGCTGCCGAAAGAGAGACTATCTCCAGAGCGAAAGGAAAGGCGGTTGCTGCCGCGTTGAGCCCAGTTAGGAAACTGCGGTTGATGGTAATTCTCTCGATGAATTTCAATTCAATTCATCGAGAGGCGATGATAGACACTGCAAACATGGATCTGTCACAGAGGATTTTAGTCACTGACTGGCGTGATTACTTAGGGGCGAACATGATGGCCATCCTCCCATTGATGCTCCGATTGATGCTCCCGATGAGGCGGGGAGTCGGTTGACTCGTACCGACTTCCTTCCAACTTGTTATTACCCGGTTGGTACTCTGAACCTAGCTCTTATGACAGAGCGTGAGGAGGTTTCGCCCAGGATACCGCTGAAGAAGAAAAAGAAGAAGAGGAGATCCTCTAAGGGGAAGATGCAGACACCGAATTCCGAGGGGTTGGACGCTCAGAAGGCAGGTGCTGATGTTAAGGATGATGTCGGCTGGTCAGATGATTCTGCTGTACGAGTCATTCTGCAATCCATTGGGGGATCAGAAGCAATTCCTATGCGAAAGGCTCGAGTGGCGTTCCTTGACCACGTCGAGTTTACTACGACAGAGACACTCCACTGGTTTACAACGATGGTTGTTGCACCAAGCTAGTTTGTCAAATCAGGGGAGGTCGAATGATATGCCGGCCATTGATGAACTAGTGTTCAAGGACGCTTACATCGATGCTGCCTGGGCCTCATTGCTAGTAAGTGATTTTATTTTAACTACTTCTTCTTTTTGTTTCGCGGTTTCTCTGTCCTGAGCGATTTCATCCTATTGTGTAAAGCGAATGAAATATGAACGTTTTGGTGGAGAAGTACGATACGGAGCTGAAGAAAAAACTCATACAGCTGGGTAAGTCCGAGAAGATGGTCGAGTCCAGGAATAGGCGTATCGCCCGCCTGAAGGATGAGTTCATGGCCATGTCTGAGAAAACTATCCAAGAAAAGGATTGTGGTATCAGTTGGAAGAAAGCTCAAAAGAATAAAGCTGGCGATCTTTAAAATGAGCTGAAAACCATTCTGGCGGTGATGGAAGGACTCTAGCGGGAAAAGGCTGTCTTGGAGCAGGAGAAGGCCGACTTAGAGCGAGATAAAGCCGCCACTGACCTAAGGCAAGTGAGGGAGATCGATCAATAAAGATTCTTGGAGCTTCGAGGTTACCCACGAGAGACTTAGGGTACAAACGACTATGATCTTGAAATGCAACCGTCGCTTTAACAACATTCACGATCGGGAAGCTCGTCGAGACTCCTACGATACGGCTCGCTGCCTGGACAACTAGGCGTTAGGACGAGAAAATGTCTCGAGATGCTAAAGAGGAAGGGCTCAAATATTCCCTAGGTGGCAATTGAGATGTTCGCCGCGCAGGAGAGCCCCTTCGAGAAAGAAGCATCCCGGCTGGAAGTTGGAGAGATTCCGGAAGCCGGCGTCTCCTTGTCTCCGCTCTTTCTTGAGTATAAATTTCTCAACGAGCATTTTCTGGCGGGGATCGATCCGTATTGTTCCAACGCAGATCTGATTGATCTTGGGACTGCTATCAACCTCAAAACTCCGAGTCACTCCCTCGGTGATCCTTCAAGCGAACGGCATGAAGAGCCATTGACTGATGTTGATCCTCCGTGAGTTGGGACAGAATACAATGAGAACAAAGAGGCATAAGGCGTCGATTATCAAACTGATAACAAGGACCTAGCTCTGACCTTGGCAGGGAAGTAGACTGATATCAGTACCGAGGGTCCGGTCGAGGTTTCTGATGCTTCAAATGAAGATGAGAAAGATTTGGGAAAGAGGCCGTCGGAACTGAGTTGCATCGAGGGCGAAAGAGATCCAGTGGGAAGCTGCCGTAGTCAGCAATAGAAAGAGCCAAAGATCTTCCCGATTCAGGTGCGCGAACCGGAGGAGATGGGACCGGTCAAGCTGAAGGTTGATCTCCGGGTTGTTGTTTTCTGTGACATTTTTTTACTTCGGTCTTTTCTTCATCTTGGTCCCGGGAGGCCTTTGTTGTTTGTAACACTCGAAACATTTGTTTCCCAGATTTTATATCGGTTACTGTACTTTGGATTCGATCGACAGTAAATCTTAATTTCATCTTTTAGACTAAGAAACTGTCGAATTGTCTGATTATTTCCGCTTGGGCGTGTGTGAGGTAATCCTGCAGCCGGTCGGTCGTTTGACCTTGGCCTGGGATTTTGGACTGAACCGAAAGTACGAGATTTGGTCCAAAGTAATTATGTTTACCCATTTGTAGGTATTTTACGAATTTATCGGACTGCAAGTAATTCAAGTGAATAATGATCAGTTCGAAGTAACTCAGTAACTCGCAGTTTGTTTGATTGGTTGCTTAAACTTATCGAACTTCTCTAAGTGTTTTGATCTTTGGAACGGGTCGCTAGCGTCTGATTGATAATCAAGCCTGGATACGGCTAAGGGAACATTCATATATCACTTTAAACGACAACAGGTTTTGATCAGCATAAGTGTAATTTTGCTAAGTTTTTTAATCGGCCAACTCATGCTCGAAAACTATTACAGAGATCAAAGATCGTCATTTCAGTTAGTTGGTCATTTTTATGACGTAGCTAAATCCCTCATGTACGTTTCTGATCGGGACATATCAGATGATTGGGCACGAGTGCTAGTACGCAATCCGCTGCTCGATGCGCTTCTTAATGTTGGGGCGTTAGCATCATAGAGTCGTGAAACCATATCGGATCTGGTCCTACTGAAGAAATATTTTGACTTAGAAGGATGTCTGTTGTTTTTTATTTATCGCGACTGGACAGGTAAAGGCTGCATATGTACCTCAGCAGAAGATCAAGTCAGTCGTAGTTCATTTTTCTCGAGTAAAAGTGGCTGTTAAGGTGCATTTAGTCGGATTTTTTTAAATTGCGTTAGGAGCAGTTAAGGCTGCCTACGTACCTCTTCAGATGACCAAGTCACTCGTAGTTCCTTTTTCTCGAGCAAAAGTGGCTCTTAAGGAACATTTACTCGGATTTCTTTTGAATGTGCGAGTAAAAGTGACAGTGAGTCATTTAGTCGTACATGTAAGTCCTCTAAGAGTAGTATCATCGGAGATGCATGGAGTTCCATGCCCGTGGTATGGCTTCACCGGTGGAAGTTTCTAGTTGATAGACGTCAGGCTTTAAGACTTCCACAATTTTGTAAGGCCTTTCCCCGTTGAGTTTTCGGGCTTTTCACTCCTTAGTGTTTTTTGAACACCTTTTGCAGAACGAGATCTCTCAACTCCAGAGGTCGTGATTTGACATTTTTTGGCGTAACAGCTCTCGATCTGGTGCTGGTAATTTTGGATGTGAAGCGAGGCTTGGTCGCGTCTTTCCTCGATTTCGCCCAAGGCATCCAATAGCATCTTGTGATTCAACTTGATGTTTTGGGGAATTTTAGAGCGACGGAGGCTCGTAGTCTTTACTTCGGCAAGAGCCATTGCCTCGACTCTATAGGCTATAGAGAATGGAGTCGCCTTTGTTTCTCCGAGCGGCGTTGTTCGGTGTGACCACAAGACTCCATCCAACTCATCGGCCCAACGTACTTTCTTTAAATCAAGGAGTTTTTATGCGGTCGATGATTGTTTTGTTTGATGCCTCGGCTTTACCATTGCCTTGCGGGTATCTCGGACTCGAAGTGTTCAGGCGGATTGGCCATTTTTCTCAGAACTCGCAAAATTTACTCAATATGAATTGAGATCTATTTTGGTGATGATTTCGTAGTGTAGTACGTTTCGGCAAATAATATTTTCCTAAACGAACCCTTGAACTTCTTTGTCAGTGACCTTGACGAGCGAATCTGCCTCAATCCATTTTGTGAAGTAGTCGGTCAGGACTAGAATGAATCATCGTTGCTGATTAGGCTGATAATGTCCATAGCCCATCGCATGAATGGATATGGTGCGGTAATTGTATGTAACCGTTCTGTCGAACAATGGATGGTCGGGGCTTGTAGTTGACACATTTCACAGCATTGGGCCTTACAACTCACAGTCGGCGTTCATAGTTGGCCAGTAAATTACAAGGCTTTTGAATTTCCGAGCCAAGATTCTTCCTCCAGAATGTATGCCAGCTGCGCCTTCATGCGTTTCTGCCATGACAAGTTTGGTTTCGTCACCATTGATATAATGGTGTAGGTCCCCATCCATGACGACGTAATGGGTACTGCATGTCTTTATTCGTCGCGCGGCCCATTTCCCGATGGGCAGTTTACCGTTCGTATGGTAGTCGATGAACTCTGTTCGCCAATCCAGGATTGGTTGTTTGAAATGTTCTGTGGTAGAGTCTTTTTACGTATTTGTCGCGTTGTTAATATGAGATATGATGAGGCTTGTCTAAGAAGGTAAGTCGATGCTCATTTTCTCGATTCGGTGTATGGGGATCGTTCGTTTAAATTGGTCATGTAGCTTGCTTCCTAGTGCTGTGAGGGCGTCGGCATATATGTTCTCAACTCTAAGAACTTTTGTGAGCTCGAAGAATTCAAAGTCCTTGGTGAGGTTTTGTAAGAGATTGAGGTAGGCGTCCATTTGTTAATTCCGTGCATCGTAGTCACCGCTGGATTGGCATGCAACTAGTTTCAAATCGCAGTAGGGGCTAAATCGTCTTGCCTTGCTGGCTTTTGCTGGGCGAAGTCCTGCGATGAGCAACTCGTATTCTGCTTCATTATTAGAAGAGACGAAGCCAAAGCTGCACGATTGTATGATTAGTTCCCTGGTTGGTGATTGCAACTGGACTCATGCACCTAAGGCTTTCTTTGTGGTAGAGCTGTCCACGTGCAGGATCCAGTTTTGGCTTGGGAAAATGAGATCTTGCTCTAGCTTTGGAGTGAGTTCGATTATGAAGTCGGCTAAAACATGGGATTTGGCTGCCGTCCAGTTGCTTAGGTTGTGTCGTGCTCGCTTAACTCGATCGCCCATTTCAGTAGTCGTCCTGAATAACTAATGTTCTGCATCACAGTTCAAAGGGGTTGATTGGTCGATACCTTTAGTCGGGTATCGTGTCTACGGGTCAATCATGTGTTTACTTTTGTAGAAGATTGGTTTTGGTTCGCCTCGACCTTCTCGAATGAGAACTCTGCTGACGGCGGTCGAGGAAATGGTGATACATAAGGAGAGTTTGTCTCCGTCTTCAGGTTTGGATAGCATTGGGGGGGTTGTATGGTATTGCTTCAGATGACCAAACGCTTCCTCGCATTTCTCCTTCTAGACAAACTTTTTGTTCCCTTGCAAAATTTCTCAGAAGGGGAGGCATCTATCTATGGATCGGAAGATGAATCGATTGAGCGTTGTGATCTGGCGATTAAACGTTGGACCTCTTGGCTATTCTTTGAGCTAGGAAGTTATTGTATCGCTGAGATCTGTTAAGGGTTTGCCTCGATTCCCCATTGAGTCACAATGTAACCGAGAAACTCTCCTGACATGAACCCAAAAGTGCATTTTGCCGGGTTGAGTTTCATCCCATATTCACTTAAGTGTCTTGAAGCAATCCCGCAGGTGATCTGTAGCATGGAGCTACTTAACCAAAAGATCATAAGTATAGACTTCCATCGTAATCCTGAGCTTGTTGATGAACATTCGGTTGACGAGTCGTTGGTAAGTTGCCCCTGCATTCCTTAGGGCGAAGGGAATCACCTTATAGCAGTAGGTTCCCCTGTTGGTGATAAATGCAGTTTTCTCTCGGTCATCAGGGTGTATCATGATCTGATTATATCCCGAGAACGCATCCATGAAGGCCAAGAGCTCATTGCCAGCTGTCCATTCAACTATAACGATCGATGTGGGGGAGTGGAAAGTTGTCCTTCGAACACAACTTGTTTAAGTCGGTAAACCGAGGCAGACGCACCATTTTCTGTTTTTCTTCTTTACAACCTCTAGATTGGCTAACCACTATGGGTATTACACTTCCGTGATGAACCGGCTTCAAGCAATCTCTCGACTTCTTCTTTTTTTACTGTCGTCGATAGCTCGGGACCAAGTTTCCTTCATTTTTGCCTAATGGGTTTGAAAGTGGGATCCATGTTCAGTTCTTGGGCGAATATTGTCGGGTCGATACGTTTCATATCCGGCGTACTCCACGCGAAGGTTGATGAATTTTGTTTAAGGAATGCGGTGATCCTTTCTTGCATTTGGTCGGGTAGATAAGCACCAATCTGGACTACTTTGCTTGGGTCGGTCTCGCAAGGTGGATCTCGAGGATTTCTACCTTTTAGGAGTAAAGTTTTTAGATTGGTTTTGAGATCATGTTGACGTGAGACGGTGACCATTGCGTCTTCACTGTGGCGATTAGAAGGTCTTGTGTGGCTTTCTGATCCCCGCGGAGCATGCGGATTCTGCCATCCTTTCCGGGGAATTTTACGCATTGGAGGAAGTCGATGATATGGCCCTCATCGAGTGAAGCCATGGTGTTCCAAAGAGTACTTTGTATGGTGCCTTTGTGCTTATTGCGGGAATTTGACTGTATGGTTAACTCCACACGCATACACTGGAAGACGGATTATACCAAGCATTACTTTGGATGCTCCGTTGAACCCGTTATAGAGCGAGAGGGTGGCTTCATATCACCCAGGTCGACTCCCATTTTATCAAGAGTTTTGCGAAAAAATAAAGTCGACCAAGCTGCCGCTATCGATCAGCATTTTTGTAACTTTGCTGTTTCCTATCCCAAGTTCCTACCAGGAGAGGGTCGTTATGTGGAATATGAATCCCGATGGTGTCATCGGGTGACAAAGGGATATTTTGATCTTTCTCGGACCCAGATTTCCATTTCTGAGAGGTAGTAGCTTGGTGGCGGTTATATTTCACTAGTCTGACCAAATCACCTCATGGAGGCAGCCGCCCATGATAATGTTCAGTGCGACAGGCGCTCTGCTCGCTTGGATTGAATTTGAGGCTGTATATCATCGGACAAATTCTCATTGCTGGTCACTGTTTCATGACGGGACTTTTCCGCATCCAGCCTGCGTCGCAAGTCGGAGGCTTTAGGGTGATCGAGCTTGATTATTAGGTCGTCGACTTTGGAGTTAAGCTTGTCGCGAAGATCGATAGTTTGTGGGCTTGGGATTGTCTTGGGATGAACATTGGGCTTGTTAAATTTCCTAGCCTTGGATGCGTTGATCGTAGACCTTAGATCAGATGCTTTGCTATGGTTTCTCTTCATCGCTGCTGTTTTGATCTTAAGATGGTTCCGTAAATCGCTATCCTCGCCTGACTGCATTGGTCTTTGATTCAGGTGCGTGCGCAGATCTGTATGTTCCGGTCGCATATCTTCGTCAGATGAAACATCTGGTCGTGCGAGAATCACCGTGATGCATCTTTGGTGTCTCGGTTTTTCTTCGTCGACAGATGTGTCATCTTTATCCTGGCCCCTAGGGGCGATCTCTTTTACATCTTCTCGTGATTCGTCTTGCAGAGTTTTCCTCTGTTATTTTTTGATTTCTTTGCTTTATTCTTACTCCAGCTTTTGCCGTTCTTTGGCTTCTGCCTAGGCGGCTCAATGTTTGCGGTTCCGTTTCCGAAGAATGCTAGCAAAGCTTCGTAGATTTGCTTGCATTCCTTCGTGTCTTGCCCCTTGACTTTGTGATACTCGCAGTATTTACTGAGGTCGTCTGGACTCGAACTCGAGGGTCCGGATGAGACATGCGGTTGTTGTTTGGTATCTCTGTCCCAGCGATTCCATCCCTTTTTGCGTACCACCACTGTCGAATTTGGGTGTTCATCTTCGTTGAAGACGTAAAGGAAGCCTTCATATGGTGAGTTTTGTCGCTATAAGAATGATGTCGTGGTTCTTGGCGCATATCGGTGATTTTGCGGTTGCATGTTTCATGGTGTTTTGCTTGTTGATTATCGCTGTGGTGTCTTTTTCAATTCGGATGAAGTTATTAGATCAGACAATAGCATCTTGAAGAGACGATGTCAGATGCCAGTAGAGATCATCACGGAATTTTGAGTGTACATAAAGGGTGTTTGTCAACGCGTCCACTGTGATGTTATCGGCGATGCTGACTTTCGAGACGACTGCCTTGAATTTTTCCATGAAATATCATAGGCTCTGTCATGGGGATTGAGAAAAATTACAGAGGTCAGATGCGGTGGCTCCTTGGCGAGTAAACATGATGTAGTGTTTTAAGAAGGCTGTCGACAGATCGTGGAAGCTGTTGATAAAGTTTTCGGGTAGTCGGGAAAACCAATTAAGGGCCTGACCTTCTAGGCTTTCAACAAAAAGCTGACAAGTTCCGGCTTCTTTCTCTTCATCGGAGAACTTTCCCTTCCCATCGCTATGTTGAACGACGTTACATGGTCTGTCGGATCAGAGTCACCGGCAAAAGATGGAATTCAAAAGGTTTCCGTTGGCCAGAGCCGTATATCACTAATCCTTCGGGAAAAAGGAGTTCTGAGTGTTTTGGTGAGGAAGCGTTCTATGTGTGGGACGGAATTTGCTACCTGATGGATTTTGGATAGGTTGAGTTTTCGAGTGTCATTTGATCTTATCTCGGCGCAACTTTGTTTACCCCATGGTGGGTGCCAAATGTGTGTACCGATTTTGTTTGGATCTAAGGAACAGAGAGACAAAACTCGTCGATGGGTTAATACAAAGGCGTTGATTGAAATTGGGAAACTTTCGTCGGTTTACAAATAAGGAAAAGAAAAGCGGAGGTGAATCGGTGCTCCCAGAGCTGGTCGGGAAAGTACAAATCGGTAGAATGCTAGGCAAACAAAAACCCTAATTCTAGCCGCTCCCATCCTTCTATTTTTTGTCTCTTTATCTCCTTATATAGATGCTCATTTCCTTGTTGCCCTAGGTTGGTTCACCCTAATGGGCCTTATCTTGTAAAGGGCGGCATGTCGGGATGACGAGAAAAGCTTCTGAGCCGAGAGCTTTTGGTCACCCCTGATTCGGTCGGCTAAAAGCGATCCTTCGTCGGCTAAAAGCATTCTTTAGCCGAGCTTGTATGCTGGCTTTGGATCCCACACGCCAAGCCGATAATTGAAGACATATGAGCCAGACCTGCTATCCATTGGGCCTTGTGGAGGGATAAATCCACCTCCTACAATAATGAAACAAGACAAACCCATTATTTGCTAGGTGTGGGTGCCTTGCTGGTTGATCTCGCCGTTCTCTTAGCCATAGCCTGCAAGTATATATTTGTTGTGAAAAAATAAGTAGCCTAAATATTTGGAGAAGAGGTATATATATAGCTTTAAATTTGAGGGAAATGCAAGAGTGGAACGACCATTGATTGTTGCAGTCAAAGAGGGGTTTAATGAATCAGGAAAGTGTGATTATTATGTTAGGGAGTTTCAGAGGAAGTGATAGGAGTAGAGTTACGATGTGAATGAGAAGGCGAAAAAGAATATAGGGCTAATGATGGGTTTTTTGTGAGAGTGAAAGTAGGGCCAAAATAAAATACAAGACGGTTTACTTTTAAGTTTAATGTTTGTAAATAAAGTCAATATAAAGTAAGCCCCATCCGTTTAGCAAGTGATAATAGTCTAATGAGTGGTGACATGTATCAATATTGTTGGTTGATTTTTTATGTTGAGGTGGACACTCTAAACATTCACAATATCCAACTTTTAGTATTGTAAGATTTTTGTGTTTACTCAGTGCATTAATTTGGTTTTAATAATTGCACTAATCTGATTATAAGCATCGTTTTGGTTTACATGAAAATTGTTTCCTTGCTCAGTTGCTCTGTCGATTCCCAAGCAGTATGGAATCATAAAAATCTCCATATGTTGCGGAGTTGTAGCCCTTGGAAACCAACTCCTTGTTTTCTAACATAACTCTTTAGAATTGACTTGTAAAACCAAAACTGCAAAAGAAAGACACCTATACTGGTCCTACAAATAAGAAGAGGTATTGTATACTAACAGAAATACCACAAACAAAGAAAATCTCCTGAGTAATGCGTAAAGATATTAAGGAGATTCCCACTTATAAATGATATACAAATGATGAACATAACAACTTAAAGTTTTCACATCTAAAATGTGTATTGGTAAACCAACTAGAAGCGAAACGGGAAATAAGTGATATTGCCTATTTATTACCAGTTTTAGGCCATGTTATTGGTTCTAATTAGGGTCAATTATGTGTATCTAGACTATGTTTTAGGGTCTCTATATGTAAAAGTACGTTTTGGAGATATATGGAGATGCTTGGAGTTTTTGGAGCATTTATGGGAGAAGAATCCATAGATGATTATTTAGGGAGTCGAAGTACAAGACTGTCGTCGATCAACGACACTACCTTGGCGTCGACCGATGTTACAAGATCAAGATTTATCGATGTTGCACACTTTCCATCGATCGACAACCAAATCACAAACATACGATTTCAAGAGCCCAATTAGAGACAAATGACAAAGATACCCTGGACGAGTTTTGACCTAGATTTTAGGGTTTTATATTTATGCTTTATGTATTACACAAGAGAGGATGTTCTTGAGAGTTTATTTTTTCTATTATAGATCTAAGGTTTTTGGTGGAGAAGATTCACAACTCCTTAGGGAGATTTGTATTGGAACCCCAATATTTTATCTATGCATTATATTCAAACTATTTTTATTTCTTTGATTATGTCTGAGTAGTTATCAACTAGATTTATGGTTGAATGATAGCAATCATGGATTAGCCCAAAAGTAGGGTTGCTAGGTTAAGTTAATATCCATCAATTGAGTTGTGCTTAATACTTGCATTCTAGAGTAGCTAACTAGGATCTCGAAATTAGGACATTGACGACTACGAGAATAGGTTATGTGCCATAATAGACTCTATTGAACTAGGTTGTTAGGCGCATGCGAGAGCTAGTCTAATTAGCTTGGTGAACTTATCAAATCTCGTTCACACTTCCTTCTTATTACACCATCGATCGACATTAGGCCTTTGTAGTCGACCGATGGTCTTTCATTTTGCTCGCATACGAGAGTTGGAGTTAAAAGGGTCGTAATAGTTAATATTTGAGTTCTGGAATTTTTACATTTTCGTACTTCCTATTTCGTATAATCCATTAAGCTTGAAACCCTAGGTTTAGCATACTTACATTTGCATCTAGTTAGTTTAATAGCATATTTTCATATTTTACATTATTATCATATGTCCATATTGCATATATACCTCTTGATAAGGAATATTTCCTTAACTGATTATTTGCTACTAATATATATATATAATATCTACCTAGCTTAATCTTTAGAAATAAGAAATCTATTGTGTGTCATTGTTCTCTGTGGATTTGATCCCAAAGTACTACACCTGATCTCTTTTGGCAAGAGTATTTTTTGTGTGTTAAGATTAGGGTTAATTTGATAGTTAATTGTTGAGGATATCCATACTTTGCTAGAACAATAAACACACACATGTCAAATTTTGACGTCGTTGGCTGGGAGCATGGATTGCCATTAAATTTAATTTTTAGGATTTAGTCTAGGTTTGTTTTTACTTTTAAGTTACTAAACTTTTTTTTTCTTGTTTTTTAGGTACATGCAAAAGACTAGTAGGAGCAATAAAGGACAAGAACTACTATTCTCAGACCTAGAGAAACTCGAACGTA